>RJJA01000076.1:6405-185715 GCA_003724045.1 Lepidurus arcticus | reverse complement strand
TTAGGCTACAGTCGTGGTACCCAGCTTGTTGTAACGGTCGGAGGTAGCTACCCCGGAGTTGATGACAACGATTCGACCGTATTTGATAGTAGGGCGCTTGGCATCGTAGATATTTAGCAAAACTTCGTAGCTTCCGACTGGCAAGTCCGTAGGGACAGTGATGGTAGCCGAAACAACGTTTGTCGCGCCTGCAGCCCATTTTCGAGCGTCAATAGATGGTTGAGGAATGCTTCGAGACGTAGTGGTACTTCTAAGGATAACCTGCATGGATATAAATTTACGAATAACTCACGCCATGAAAAATGTCTATCGTTATGAAATAGCTTTTACTTCAGCAAGGTAGGCGTTGAACAAAGAGGCAGCTCCAGTATTCGTTATGGTAACTTTGAAAGTTGCCGTTCGGCCTCTGGTTACAGTAGTTGGTACACTGACAGAGTCCATTTGGTATCGGTAACCTAGCGTTGATTTGAGATTTGGATAGCAACCCGCATTGATCCACCCGTTTACAACTTTCCCGTTCCAGTCCTTGTTCAAGAATGTATAATGATACTTCTTAATTTCGGTCAAGGCATTAGAGCAACCCGTCCTCGGTGCGTTAGGCTCGCATGTCTCTCCACCTACTACGGTGTACAGCGATTCGGTAGCGAAATATGCTTGATCTGCTGCAACACTGTTCCACCGGAAAGTACCTTTATCGTTATACGTACCCAAGAAACAATCATTGTACAAACCAATACGTGCACAAGTTGTACCAGTGAGAGCCGTTTGGGTTGTCAGAGTGGTTGTACCGCATTTTTCCTGAAAGACACAATGTAATATTTCATAATTATAATAACAGTGACAATACAAATTAACTATTATTTAGTAGTGGTAGTAGTATATCGTATGTTACACCCAAGTTATCGCGAGGTGGCGCGCAGTGTGCTGTATAACAATTTTGCTGGTTTTTGCATAAGTGAGATGTTCACTTGCATTTTTTAAATTACTCCAGTCGAAAATTAAAAAAGATAAAATGTCATCCCCTGCGTATTGGTATTACCTACATTACTGTCAAGGAATTTTTTCTTTTTTTAAATTTCAAGGCGTACTTGTTTATAAGCAGGAACTCGGACTTGGACCATAATTTCCTTCGGAACAGCAGCAATCAAAGCGTCCAAAATTGCCACACGATCTCCGGACGTTTCCATGTTATCGGTATAATACCATTCGCCGAATTTGCCAATGAAGCCGGCTTGAACCACGCTTATAATGCTAGCGTAATCCTAGAGATAGTACCTCAGGTTATTATTGTAGAGACAAAGAATTATTGTACTCAATTGTGTAGTAAGTTATGTACTTTTATAATCGGTGCGAGTTGTACGATGTGGCGTAGAGCTTGAGTTCGGCTTGCATCTTTGCTGCTGTCCAAAGAATAGCAGAAGCGCACAATTGCTTTCAAGGAGGCGCTTTTGATGACTTCCAGATCATTCCTGATCGTGGTTAGATGACTTGCAGTGATGTCTTTAGAGGTGAAGGTGTCCAGTACAAAAGTACGATAGACTAGAGAAATAGCTTCATTGTCTCGCCATTTCTGGAGTTCAGAAGGGTATAAAGGTTCGTATGAACTCGCTCGGGTTTCGGTGTGCTTGTAAATGCCTCTATCAGGGTTGAAAACGTCCGCCAAGTTAGCTAAAAAAATTTAAAAAATATATGTACAAAAATCTAAAAAGTAATTGGAGATTATATTTTTGTTAATTTCTGTCTTTGCTATTTACCTCTGTCAGTTAAACTTGGTTCGAGCGCGTGATTTCGTACAACGAGAAACGCAAATACAACCGCACCATGCAAAGAGAAAAGCATCGTGGATATTTTGTATGCAATACAACAGGGGTTACACACTTTTGAAGTGCGATTTTCCTGGTATAACTCCCTTATATATGCCTCAACAAGGAAAAACGGTCAGGTTCACAGATAATTTACAGGTTCACAGGTTATCAGGTTCACAGGTTATCAGGTTCATCAGGTTCACAGGTTACGTGTAAGACAAACGCGTGTTTGGTGTTCGAATTGAGGAAGCCGTATGTTTTGACCACTTCTGTTATCAATGTTAGAGAAAATTTAGAGGAAATTTCCTTATTTCTTGCGGACATGGTCCGAGAAATTTAAAGGCAAATTGAAAGGCAGCTCCAACTAGTTTCATTATTAGTTGCCCTTGAACCGTGCTAAGCTGTGTTCGAATATTGAGCGGAAATCGTCAAGTGTCAAGGTTCGCAATTCGGTTCCTTGGTGTTCGCAGTTGAAGGTATATTAAGCAATTAAGCATGTATTCAGCATGGTATTCAGCAACCGAACCAGGTTCGGTTGCTGCTACGTAAGGAATCGTAAGGAATCTGTCATAATAATTATTATTTTTATCTTCGGGGCCTCCTTTTGTGAATTTGCTCGTTTTAAAGTTTTAAGTTTTAAGGTTTAAGGTTTAAGGTTTGTTAAGTTTTAAGGTTTGAGGTTTTAAAGTTTTAAGGTTTGAGAACTAGAGAACTCGCAAGTTTACACGCATACAAACTCTAGCCGACTGGACAGGGTGTACGAATATAAATGAATTGCGAACCGCTTGGTATTGACTCACTACCCCAGTACATGTATCTTGCATAACGGAACAATCAATATAGTGATGGCTTACCCGCTCTTTAGAGTTTACAGAATATAATTTCTATGCTAGATCAACATTTCTAGAAAAAAAATCCTGTATGCAACAAGAACTAATAAAATTATATTAATAATACTGGTTTTGCTATGAATAATAGAAGTAAATAACCCCCGTGTGGTACTTGCTTTGTGACTTGGACTGAAAAGCCCTACATCGTGCTGTTTACCTAGTCATTCAATTTTCCTTTGCAAGAGGGAAACAAACACCACTTAAGAATATCGACTTCAATTACGCTCACGGAAATAAGGTGTGCCAGTTCAGGACATTTATGAATGACAACAATAAAAAACACTCACGGGGGACACAAAACAAAACTGTATCCATCAACTTTCTCACCGTATAAAAAGGCATATAGGGTACTAGTCTACTTGATTAATCCATTGTCCTCGAAGCAGTTTCGAAGTAAAGGTGGATGTACTATAGTGTATAGTGTCATCGTAATTGCAGTTAAATTCTCTTTAGAAATTCTTTCTTGCGACTTCAGGAATGCCGAAGAAGCGTAGTCGACAGCAATTGCTACTCGCCCAGTTTCTTAGCAATAGCTCTATGCACGGCTTAAAATATATCGCATCCAAAGATTCGCGGAATTGGGAAAAGTAAAAAAGAAAAAAAGTGAGATTCGCGTTTGCTGTGGTTCTTATTTTTGTTTATTTTGGGGGGAGAAAGGTGGATGTGGTGTATTACTTTCGGTTTGGGTTTTGGAATTTCTGGCTTCCTCTGCTGGAAAGTGTGGAGAGAATGGTCTGTGAATCCAATAATAACAACTATTGATTCTACGAGTCATTCCATTGCTAATGTTCCTTTCCCTACCGTTACCATCTGCAATGTCAACCAAGCCTCGAACCGAAAACTTCAGGCGTATTTAGCAAAGCATGGGTAAATGATTTATTTTATATGTAAGATTCTTAAATTACTTTATTTTGCAAAAATACTATCAAATGATCACGCAAACATGATTTTAAATATTAAAAAAATACTGTCGAATGATTCTTCGATCGCAGAAATAATGCAATAATGATTATAGATTGTAAAAATAAAACAAAAAAATCTTAGATTGCTGAGTAGAGAGAAAGAATTCCAACGGTTAATTCGTACTGGAACCAATTTGGACGTAGTGATGGGCAAAAAGGCTAATATGAATGACATGAAATCGATTTTCAAATTGTTTAATTTAACTGGAGCGATCTTTGCTCAGCTTCTCCAAGAAGTAATATTTTTTTTGGTAATTATAATCCTACATCTGAGTTTTGGATTGCGTTCGCGTTCAGTTCTCGCCCTCTTGTGACGACATAATTGTGGATTGCTCCTGGCAAGGCATAGAAGTTTGCAATGACAAATTTGAACTGTTGCCCACTCCCAGAGGATTTTGCTGCGTTTTCAATTCGTTTGCCTTGAGTAATGCGTACCCTGCGATCTATACCACCGGAGCGGGTACCAGCAGAGGGTTACGAGTAATACTCGACGCCCAGCTGGACGATTACGGAGTAATCGCTAGCAGTACCAATGGATTTAAAGTAAACCTTCAATAAAAATAAATCTAATTAATAAAATAAGTTAACCTTAATTCAAGTTTACATATTTATTATTAAACATACTAACATAATATAAATATAATAATAATAATATTATTAAATATATAAATTCCGTGCCATTTTAAATTAATAAAATATAATTGGATTGCGTTGCACGTTCTTTTAGGTGTCGCTTAACAGACCGGATATTTTCCCTCAAGTATTGGACCGCGCATTCCTAGCTCATCCAGGCCTCCAGACTTTGCTAGCTATAGGTGGCAGTGAGGTATCGAGTACCCCTTCAGTTCGTAATCTGCCCATCAGTTCGCGACTGTGCAAATTCTTCGACGAAAAAGAACCTTCGGACAAAATGGGGAATTACAGTCACAGCGTATGCAATACCATGTGTACCGCTAAACAAATGCAAGAGGAATGCCAGTGTCAGCCATATTACTTTACAAGTACCTCCTTTCAACTATTTTTCGCTTATTTATGTTAACTCATTTAAGTTCATTTTTAATGCCTAATGAATTTAACTAGTTAATGCATTAAATTAAATATTTAAATGTAGTTAAGTTGGATAATTTATTTAAGTTCTATGATTTAGAGTGGACGTTGGCAGAGAGTTGCGATATTGCAAAGTACGAATGCTTGGCTAATGTGTCATTTAGCTTGAAGAACTCTTCAAGCTGCGAATGTTTGCCTTCCTGTGACGAAATCTTCTACGGAGTAGAAGTTATCAATACTCCGTACCCTGGGAAAGGATTCAAGCTCCGCGAAATCAAAAACCAACGCAAAAATACCCCGTTTTACACCAATTTAACCGACATAAAGTACATCAATTCTATTCATTACCACAATCCTTAATTATTTTGTAATTATTTTTTTTAGGGAAAATATTGCTGTGCTTCGCATCTATTTCCGAGATGAACGTATCACAAGATACAAGAAAGACACGCGCTATCGATGGGAAGACTTTATCTGTAAGTTTTTGCTTTTATCATATAGAACTTTTGCCAAATTACGCCTCTCACGGCAAGAGTTGGCGAAACCCGCCTTTTTGAGTACATTTAAGTTAAGGTAAACAAACAACAACAAGCTGTTTTCCGTGAATAGTTTGATTTGGCTTACAGCTTTTACAAGTAGCTCAAGTAAACAAACAAAAAGACACAAAGCAAAACGAAGAGGCCTTGAGCCTTATTTAATGCAATAAATAATAATAATAAAAACCAATATTCACGGAAAACAGTTTGTTTACCTTAACTTAAATGTACTCAAAATGGCGGATTTCGCCAACTCTTGCCGCGAGAGGCGTAATTTGGCAAAAGCTCTATTTCAATTCTACTAATTTACTCATTTAAATAATTATAATGACTTTTAACTGCCTTTAATAAAAATTGATAAATTAACTTTTTTTACTATTCACAGCTGTTACTATAGCTATAATTTATTTTTTTAAATTTTTAATTGCTCACAGCTGCTACCGGTGGGCTTCTTGGATTAGGCTTTGGTTTTAGCTTGTTGAGCGCTGTGGAAATCTTTTATTTCTGCGTGGTGAAGCGATTTACGTGTAAAGCGGAGATTAGTCACTCAATACCCAAACAGCAAGAGCGTATATTCATTGTTAGCAACAAGCTCTGTCCTTGTTCAACAATAAAGCGCGGGAAACCGAGCAGGGATGTAAAAATCTGGGAAATAGAGGGTTGAAAACCTTTATTTTTTAATGTTTTTTGTTGTTTAATACAGCAAAAAGGTGTTTTTGTAGCTCGAAGCTGTATTTACCTTGCTTAAATAGAGTTCGCTTGATGTATTTATGTTATATGCTGCAATTGAATTGCAATATTTGGAAATTTCTTCTTTTGAAAAAATCTTCTTTTTTTTCCCTATAGTTTCGAATTTACTATCGAAGAAAATATTACGATTTTGAAACATCGTTCGGATTTAACTCCAATCAATTTCACTACAAAATGTAAAAATATGTTTAGTTATCTTTCGCTGTTTTGCTGCCAAGCAGCTTACTAAATGGCCTCCAAACTGTCCAACACGAAAAATAACGGTAAATAAAAGGAAAATTGTGCTGAATTTACTCAACTTAATTATTTATTAATATATTATTAATTAATTAAAGTGGATAATGGCATTTAAAGCCAAATGGCTTCGCCAAAACCGGTCAAGCGGATCAATTGCAAGGCCTTTTTCTTCCACTAAGATTCTCCAATCATCAGGACACTGATGGCCGACTTGATTGACCTGAGCTTTTCCGTGATCTCCGTATAGCCCGGCGTGTAATCCACGTTCAACGTGGAAAGCGTTGCGTAGAGCAACAATAAGTCTATTGTCATCAGGGTAAAATCCGGAATGCTTTTCGGTGACGCTGGAAGCGGTTTATCAGAAACGAGACGGATTGGCAGGCACCAGCATCCAAAAAATGTTCCGAAATTCCCCCTTCTAACCGAGCTAAGTTATACGTGTGCCAAAGCAAGGTTAAACAGAGTGCTAAAAAAATATGATTCAATTATATTTTATTAAATTATGATTAAACTAGTTATGAAGGGCAGATTTGGAAGTCCACATCCTAGAATTAACCCTTGTACACAGTATTGCCTCCTTTCCAGATTAAGCTTGCCCCTGGGAATGAGCATGAACTGCGAACTTCGGAAATGTCACGTTGTTATACTGTACGTTGTTGTACGTTTAAAAAAACGACCCCAACCAAGCGTACCAATGGCTCGCAACTTTGCGACTGAGAACACTACGAAACAGCATTACGGCTATTCGCACGGCAATTCGCAGCACTGTTTTCCAGACGCGCAGTTGCGGGCCATTAGGACAGTGCGGTTTGTTGGGGTCGTTTTTTTTTAAACGTACTGTGCGCGTTTTCTCTTTCAGTCTTCTCTAATTTCATTAAAAATTGCAAAAATATGTTTAATTAAGAGGCCCAATACTGAGCGTTTATACAAAATATACAGAGATTTTAAACATTTCTTTAAAAAACTCCAATGCCATACTATTACATAATTTCAGATATAATAATTATGCCACTTCGGAACGATTTCAAGGAGATTTGTTTGTTATTGGCAGTACATAATTAAAAAGAATGAGTTGGATTGTTACTTTTTGGACGTGAGATCTTTAATAAAATCGCACAACTTTTGCAGTCTTTGTCTTTCTTGCTCTGCATCCTTCAATTTCTGATCTTGCAATTCCACGCTCAATTTTAATTTCTCGATAGTTTCCTCCTTCTTCTCCATTTCCTACGATGGACGGCAAAATACGGTGACAGTCAAGTGAAATGTTCGAGAAATTTTATAGTTATTGGTTTGGTGGCAAACTGAGAAGTTCGCTCTTTTTAGGTTAAAAATAATAGAGTTAAAATGTTTGAAAAACTTAGTAATGTAAAAAAATTACAAGAAAATATCAATACAAATTACCTTCGCCAGGTTTTTATACAAAGCCACTTGTTCCAGTTTGGCCGTCTCCTCGTTGGAAAGTTCTTCTTTCAACTGAGCTACTTCAGCTTCCAAATCCACCCCATGATTCTCCGAAACTACACAAAATCCAATTAGCATAAGTTCTTGGTTCAAAACTTTAGATCTATTTCATGACATTACTTAGTAAGTTTTCTTGCAACTCGCTCATTTCAGACTTGAGTTTCTCTTGGCTAAGCTTCATTTTCTCATAGCGCTGGAGCATAACTTCCTCTCTCGCTCTGAACTCCGCATTCATCTTATCGCCATTTGCCAATTGCTCCTTAACACAATAAATACCAACAATTAAGATACATTTTCAAGATATTCCTACATAACTAAAAAGAATTGAAATATAAGATAATGAAACAAAATAACAAAAAAGAAAAGAAAAATAATTAGAGGCAAATTATTATTAATTAAAAATCAATAATTAAGATGTTCAATTTTCTAATTTTTACTTGTAGGCCTTTGATTATCTGGCGATGCTCCAAAACGGCTTGCTGGGCGACTTGAACATTGTCCTTTAATTTCGTCTTATATTCCTGCAGCTTGGTTTCCAGCTTCTCGCACTTCTCCGTGTAGGTCATTAAGCTGCTCAACGCTTCCACCGTCTAGAAATACATCACGTCTCAAATTTAAAAAAAATAAATTTAAACTTCTTAATGCCTTGCCTGGATACTCGTCATTGCCAGTTGGTGCTCTAGTTCTCGGCGCTGGGTTTCCATGTACACTTGGGATACGGACCACACGTTCTTGGCTAGTCGTGCCAGAGAAGCTGCAGAAGCGTTTTTGCTCTCGGTTGTCCCCAGTTTCTCCGCGTCGCAGAAAGTACGCGCATAAAAGTCGGTTGGCCATACGCAGGATGGAGATTTAATCTGATCTTTCGCTGTTTTGCTGCCGAGCATCTTACTAATGGCATCTAGACTGTCGAACACGAAAAACAACGGTAAATAAAACGAAATTGCGCTGAATTTCCTCAATTTAATTATTTTTTAATTTATTATTAATTATTTAAAGTGGATAATGGCATTTAAACGTACTTTGCATCTCCAAAACCGGTCAAGCGGATCAATTGCAAGGCTTTTTTCTTCCACTGAGCTTCTCCAGTCATCAGGACACTGGCCAGGGCTTGATTGACCTGATCTTTTCCTATGATCTCCGTATAGCCCGGCGTGTACTCCACGTTCAATGTGGAAAGCGTTGCGTAAAGCAACAATAAGTCTATTGTCATCAGCGTAAAATCCGGAATTGCTTTTGAAGAAGCTGGAAAGGGTTTATCAGAAACAAGCAGGATTTGCAGGCACCAGTTGTGCCAAAGCTCAGGATCAACCCCTAAGGCAGATGCGGGATCCTTTTCCGATAACACTAAAAGGAACGAGCCAAAAAATGATTTTTTTCGTAAAATTATTAAATTTTAACAATAAATTCATGTATTAATTTTAATATTACAATACTAAAGGAAACTTACCACGTAAGATTCGTAAGATAAGCATCAATTTAGAGAGCACGCAGTCTTCAAACGAAATGGCCGTACAATTTTTCGTTAAAATTGTAAGTTGGCTCAGCAGACGATTTTGAGTCTGGGTGAAGCCTTCAAGCGTCGTTTGTCCATTTCTGAAAAAGGCGTCAAGCAATTTAAGAGCCCAGGTGTTACCCAAGTGCTCCCAAAGTTCACTAAGAACCTTGCTAATAGTAACTTGGTCTAAAAGTTCAGTCTCCGCTGCAAGACAAACAATGTCCGAGCCTGCTTCCATTAGTTCAGGTGGACACGTTAATAAATTTGACAGTAAATCATCTAGAAAACAAATAAAAATTACATTTTTGCAGAAAATTAAAGTACAAAATCAAGAAAAAATACCCATAAACGTTTTAAATTCCGTGTTTTGCAGGAATACCAGTTTCCACGAACCCAACCTAAGCAGATCCTCAAATAAGACTAAGAAACGCCGCAGATGAGCAGAATTTTGCTTCTTGAGCGACGTTTTAAGGTCATTGACCAAAAATGGCAGTAAAGAATCGGGTGAAAAGAACTCGGAGAACATGGAATGGCCCAAGATTTCCACGACGAACATCCCGGATGCCTGCCCGACCTCGGAAATATAGCAAAATTCTACAAAAAAGAGTAAAAACGTCAGGAAATCTTTTAAAGATCATCGAAATTAGGAAATGTGTACTCGTGAAGGCTTTGAAAGACGGAGAGCAGGAAATCAGTTCCAACGCTTGCTTGGACTTCTCCAATGACAAATTGGCTAGGATATTCAAAGCGAGGTGTTGAAAAACAGGATCGAGAAACGGATTTTCTTCCGAATGATTTTCGGCTGGGACTAATTCTGATAGAAGGAAGTTGATCAGCTTGGGCATCCAAGGCTCGAAGATGCCGGTTATGGATAAGACTGCACTGACGTTGACAATGACTTCCAGGACCAACTTGGTGTGCTCTTTATTGTTCAGCTTTTTGGACTTTAATAAGTCTAACAACGGAGGGAAAAACATGGAGCAGTAGCTTGCTACTTCTGTAGATTGAACAAAGAGTAAGCGAAGCAGTTCTAAGCTTCCAACCATTACTGAGGCTTGGTTTGGTGGCAAACTGAGAAGTTCGCGTAAATTATTCATGAAAGTAACGCTTGTAAACGGGTCTTTGGCAATTACTTCTTCAAGATTGGAATGGCGCAAAATCTGTAATAAAGGCAAAACAATTGTTAATATTTTTCCCTTTCTTATAACAAGCATTACTTTAAATTGACGCAAAAGAGTGATGAGATTAGCGTCGTTTGGCTCGTGTAAATAATTGGTACTGTCCTTGATCCAAACATCAATTAAGGACAGTCTAACTTCATTTTTCACTGCAGACGACATTGTTAAATTATTACAAAAATACACCTAGTTTAAAAACAGAACAAAATCAGGGAACTCAAATTTGTCCGACCAGTTCAAAACAAGACAAAAAGTGCCACGCGTGGACGGGCGGGATTTTTGAATTTTGCCAGTCCAACGAAAAGATGAACCGCGAGTGGCATTTCGGTTCCGTTAGGGTCAAATTCGCTATCTTATCTACTGATGCATCATGAAATCATCGATTTTTTGTTTGTTAAGAAATGTTAATTTTTAGACAGAAATTTGGTAGAAACTGTTGCAAATATTGCTAGATATTTAAACGTACGCATTTCTTAATTAAATTTTGACTGTAGCAATAAGCGAAAATGTGATTCTTATATATTTTATTGAACAAGAACGAAGTAAGCTCCTCCCGTTTTAGTCAAAGAAGAAATGCGAAGCAGAAATACAAATAGGGAGGAATTTCCAAGGTTAGAGGAATGCTGGTAAATTTTAACAGAAAATTAATCAAGTTAATTCTTAACTTGGTAAACTCAGTTCTTCTCCCAAACTTTCTTGAACGCTAGAGCGGCATTATAACTGCCAATATAGCTGCTCAAGGCCATTCCTCAGCAAGTTACGAGATTTCTTCCGTAAGCTGGCGCCTTCTAGGATCCAAGCTATCTAATCTGATTACGAATTCCCAGGAAAGAACGTTGGTTAGCGGAATTGTTTTCTATTTTCAGTAGAAAAATAAAATAAAAAGATCCTATAAAACCAAGTTTTCAGCCTAATGCACAGGAATTCAACAGTAATTCAACATAGTTCTTAGAACACGTTATGTTATTCCGTTAAAAAGAGACGAAACATACAAAATATTGCTAACATTTGCAGAATTCCTTTAGTGTGTACAATGTTGCAGGAGCCGTTAGACTGCCAGTGAAATGCGCGGTATATCACTTATCGTAGAAAGGTTATTTTTAATATCCAAAACGAAATCAATACCCCAAGATGAATTCCGATGAAATCGAACCTATTTCTCTTCCGGTTGGCAAAACAATGAACAACACAACACGGCAAAAAGTTAATGGTTTTCTTATTGATTTTGACAAACCTGGCATCACCTTGCAGCTTTTTGTCCATCCTTTAACCTCAGTGAGCAAGCATGGATTCCACAAAAAAAAAAATGAAAAATAAACCCCCCTCCACTGGGCTATAAAGTAATATTTCATGTCAAAATCCAGCGTGATGGATGGAGCTCAAAGTCTCCACGAATACGAACACCTCTTTTTGTCTTCCTTCCTAGCTTAACTTTGCAAAGGATCATAGACACAGAGTTTCCCAGTGGGCTTCGCTATAGCGAAGCCAAAAAGTGCTGGACAGATAATTATTTAAAGTATTTAAGACACAGGCAGGCGAGAATTTAAAAAAATCATAAAAAAAAACTCGAGCAGCGATCCGTTTTCCAATAAAGCCGCAGATGGCGCTGAGAGAGTTACAGAACTATTTGGACTGACTTGCGAGCTTCAGAGAGATTCTTAACAACTCAAAGTCTGTTGTAATATTTTTTCCTTTTCTTCGATTTTTTCATTGTGATAGATGAGGACAGTTGCGTGAGCTCCTGACGTTCCAAGTTGCCTATTCAAGCTATCATTATGCCCCTCGAAAATATACGAGAGCTAATAAAAGTGAAGCAAAAAAGAAAACGGGGAGGAAGCCAAAGACAGAAGGGAGAGCGAGGGCGACGCCTGTCACCGCCAATATGGCGCCCTTTTAAGCGAAGCGGAACCACGTGTTGCACGCGCGCGTCAACTATGCAGTATGCTTCTTGCGTTGGGAAGTGTGCCAAATCAGCCATGGAAATTTACGAGATTCTTGAAACAGAGCTAGTGCACTCATTTGAACCTAATTTACTTCACTTTGCTAAGTTAAACCGGTTTTGCTTCAACGCCATAAGGTGCAACCTGGCAACACTTGGCCAAGTTGAAAGATTGAATGGGATTTGTGAGTTTCAGCTTGATAAGGGAGACGCTGTGGTCCCTTCCCGCTGAAGACATAGAGAAATGGGAGTAATCAGCTCAGTGACGTCGCAAATGAGGGTCCAATCGAGAAGACGCCCCCGATTCTCGTTTAAGCTGATCTCGTGCATTGCTCCCTACTTCACCCTCCAGTGATAAGAGGGGGGGGGGGGGAAGAAAAACAGAAGGGAAAAAATACACAGAACCGCCCAAAGTCGAAGCACCGCCTTGTGATGCTAACCGAGTTTGTTAATCGAACTCGGGATCTTGGAACGAGTAGTCCACCGAATTCACATCCGATTGAATCGAGGGGTTGAAGTTTGATTTACTCCATCGTTTTTAGCCACCTCAGAAGTCGAATCATGTGACACGTTATTTCCAACAACTCTGAAGCATTTTCCCGCATTTATTCGCTTTTAAAAATGTTTCGGAGATCCAAGAAAAAAGGTAAAAATTAAATTACTTACATTCAATCGTGAGACATTTCTGTGCTAGGAAATAAAAGTCGTGCAAATATAGACATAAGGTGAGTTTAGGGAAAGTTTGGCGTTTGAGAAATGAATTTTACATGACTTTCAACGGTCTTAAAGCCAGCTGCTGGCAAACTGTGTTATGAAGTCTAATTTAGTCCACGGAACGTTACAGTTTACGGACTATTACGGCAGCAATAGTCAGGGGAAAATTGCTGCACCAAATTTACTTCGATTGCCTAGCGAAAACATGCTGCTATTTTATGCAAATGCTGAAAGGCTACTTGAAAACGTCTAAAATTGTACTACGAACATTTCGATAAAGCTCCAAGATGTATTGTAAGTCTTGCCCGCTTCAAAACAAAACTACCGAACGAAGTAAGAAGAAGCCCAAGTAAGGCTACGAGTCCCGGTAAGTTAACAGTAGTTACAAGCAGCCTAGCTCATGGCATTATTCATTATTGAATCACGGACACCATTGGTAAGGCAAGCCGAAGTAACGCTAAGCGTCTCGGGTTGACTTTAAGAGAAATGTCGGTGGTTTTTAGTTTGGATAGAATGGTTAAATAAGTACAGTACATAAGATTTTCTTCTTTCTGCCATCCGGTAAAGTGAACAGTAGTACAAGCTTGGCTGTCGTTCAAGATTCATTATTGCGTCATAGCTCGTAGCATTATTCATTATTGTCGTACGAACACCATTGATAAGGCAAGCCGGAGTCACGCTAAGCGACTCGGCTTGACTTTTTGGGAAATGTCGGGATCTTTCATTTTGGATAGAATGGTCGAGTATGAAGAAGATTTTCCTATTTCTCGTCGAGTGGCACATCGTGAACAAGCGTTAGGCCTATAACCAAGTAATCTCACATATCAATGCATACACACTCAACACACATAAGGCAGTGCAAAACGTCGCTAGGGAATAATGTATAAGCGAAGATCGGTTGCCATTTGTTTGGAAAAGACTGACGTCACTACACAATGTTTGGACTGGGTGCCAACGAAGAACTCTATCAACAAACTGGCCATACTTGGTCGTGTCCCATAAACAAACGCGAATAAATCTTCTCTACACACAAGCGTAGCCTTTCAACTCATGGTGAGTTTAAATCCTTTGCCTATAGAGCTTTTCAGCCCATTCCCTTTCCACTTTCCTTTGCGGTGTATATACATTCCACTTGACGAAGAATTCAATTTTGAAAATACATAAAGCCTCGTATATACACAAAAGTAGCCTTATATACGTCGAAATGTCAAATAAATTCTGGGTTTTATCCCATTGCTTTTATCGCTCTGTGAAATTCGTCCAACCAGCCTCTTTAAATTCCCATTGAAATTTCTTTCGCCGAGGAAGCTTCCCAAACAAATTAGTTTATTAAAATAAATTATTATTAAATTAAATTTTATTGTCGTCCTAATGTCGGGGTCCGCTGTCCTTGTGTCGGGGTCCATAATCCTTGTGTCGGCGTCCGGCGTCCCCCGTAATTTTCAACCCGGCTAAAGCAGCTTTAACTTCATTGGCGCTTAACCAATGAGCAGAGACTTTTTGAACTTGAAATGCCACTAGTCCCTTTAAAGATTAAGGAGCTATCGTCCTTGTGTCGTGTGCACCGTAGTCCTTCTGTCGCGTTGCCCCGTCAATTCGATGAAATATAACTTTACCCGGGAAAATTTAAACAAAAAATACATAAAATAAAGCCAAAATAGGGTTGGCTCTAAAAGATAACGAGAAAATCCATAATCAGTCATGATCGATTTCAGCCAGGTAGGCCTATATATCACCTCCAGCTATAGCTAGGCGCAAAATATAGAGGAAAAAGCCCCCCTTTCTCTTTTCTTAAAAGCATCTGCTTTCCTCACACTGCGTTTTCGCTCCTCGCTCCGCCTTTTTCCTTCTCCTCGTCGAAAGGGGAGTCTAATTTCTGTGCTGTGCTGTTGCAGCATTGCTGCAGCAGCACCAGGAGAAGCACAGCACCCCCCAAAGGCAACGCATGTGTGTTTCTTCGCCGCACAACTTACCCCGCACACCAAAAACGTACAACTACCCACCTTGGATTTGGCCCAGTCTTCCAGTCTTCCAACCCAACCAACACACGGCCACATTAGGCCCCATCGTTCAGACATATTACTGCCATAAATCTTTCGAGAAATATCACGTTTCTTTAACAGAAACCTGTCGAATAACACAAATATAACGACAGAGGATTATTTCTATAGTTATTCTTCCAACGTTATAGTTATTCTTCCAATTTCAAGTTTTTAATGCGTGAAGTACAAAAAATAACACTGAAAGGGAATTAAAGGAAAAAGGAAGCACAGAACAGCTTCTATAGTCCGTGATTGATATCAAGTTTCCGGTTTGTGCCAAAGTTGAGATAATGAGCACCACTGACGCGGTCCAGCAGCGATCCAGTACTCCCGCAGATGCAGAACACATTAGTGAAAACATACGAGTGAGACTACTCAGGCACTTGTTCATTTGGAGACGAAAAGAGCAGCTACGGAACGAAAATACGCCGCGCAAAACCGTCTCGAACAATAAAGTCGCAGTCATGGGTTGGTTTTTGCTTTTTATTCCACTTCCAATTTTATTTTATTGAATCATGTACATTTATGTAGTGTAATTGTATGTAATTATTTACACTTATTTTTATTTAATTATTCACATTTATTTTTTGTTTATTATTTTATGTAATTATTATTTAGCTATCTATGGTATTGTTTTAGCTATGTTATCTCGGGCGTACTGGGAGGGTTTCGTGACATGGTGACAATAAAACTTTCTGCCGCAAAATCTACTTATATCTATTTCTTTCCGTTCTATGGTTATAGACGACGAACTCGACGAAAGTGTGCTTCACGTCACCCGGTACCGGCCCGAGGAATTGGAAAAGCTGATTAAAGTCACTAAATTTAATCGCAAAGAAATTCAGCTCATTTACCGCGGTTTCAAACAAGTAAGTCTTGTGTCTTTTCCTGTTCCTCCCCCTTGAAATAAAACAAATTCCAACAAAATAAAACAAATTCAAGTACAATTTAAAAAAATCATTCCTTTCTGACTTTTTTTCCTTCCCCAAAGTCCCTCCTGTTAGCTATCGCTAATTGTTCCTACTAATTACACATGGAGGGAAGGATAGGGGTAAGAGAAACACACCCTAATGGGTTTCCATTTCTCCGCATTTCCTTTCATTCCACTTGCTCGCTAGCGGAAGAACAATTAGAGACAACATGGAAGCTCCATCAAAAACCTCCTCAGAATCTCCTATTGTGACGTCACAGCCGTCCTAAGGATAAGAACCCTTCCGCACGTAGATAACAATAACGAGCCACTTACCCTCTATCCTACGCTATACACACTCCATACACACTACACACTATACACACTCCATACGCCTATATATAACAACTTTTTTTATGTTAACCTGCATCTTATTACTTTGCTGCCCGCCTTTTAGCCCTATCTCCCTCGTCTTGTTGAGCAGCAATGCTGTGCATAGCGTTGTTAGCATCCTAGATACCCCCTCTTCTTCTTCAGCAGCAATGTCTACACTCTACATCATTCAATTTCGGTAGCATTGCTGCAGAATCGGGCTAAATGGTCCACAGACTATAAGTTTAGATTGCACTTTGACTACAAAACTTAAAAGAAAAAACGAAATTTGGCCCCCTGCCCCATAAAGATGTCGGAAGAAGATCTCGTGAACACCAGCATAAGTACTTTATCACTCTTTATACGCCTAGCTATTGCTGTACGGTTCGCAGCATATGCGACGAGCAAACCCACCCCCCAAAAATAATCATAAAAACAGAATAAATGCAGCACTGAAACCTAAAAACTGCGGATATGTAAAAGGAGCCAAAACGGGAGATTTAGCCAACAAAAGGTGGAACAAAAGGTGAAAAAGGGGGAAGAAAGAAAAAGGTCAAGGAGTCACTGTTGATCGATACAGGCCAGGCCGGCCCGAAGCTCCCAAGTTCTGCCAAAGACAGTCAGCAAACAAACAGCACTGTACTGGTGCTGTACAGCAATAAATAGTATGCAGAACTTTACCATTTATGCTTGCTGGAGTATACAACACCCCTGGCCCAAGTTGTTCTCCAGTTCTTTCCCAAACACCACAACCGAGAATCAATACACACTCACACACAGATCGAGTATACGGACCGGATAAAGCACACGACACCAAAAACTCGCGGAGATTCCAATTCCCCATACCAATAAATCTATAATAGCCTGCCCGTTATTCAAGAGGAGGGAACCAAATTTTGTAATACGGACGGGAAAAAATAGATCCGTTTAATAAAGATTGATCCATCCAACATCCAACTCGATAACCACGCCACCGTGCCCAAAAATTTTACAGGCGGTCGCCTGTTGGTACTGTCACTTGCGTGCATGTCTTCAATCTTGGGATAGTAAAATAAAAAAAATAAAAAAAATTAGATTTTTTTCATATCTCTGCTCTCTAGACAAGGGAAACCCGAGCGATTTCTCCCCTTTTTTTATCGAAGAGGGCCCAAAAAGCTAATTTTCTCACGAGATATACCACCATAACCGTATCACGTGAGACATCCATGCTGTCTTTCTCTTTTTACTCAACTCAACCCGGGAGTAAGGTTTCAAAATAAAAAAATATATTTTATAGAAGAGACCAAACTACATGTTCTGGCTGAAGAACCCCTGTCAATTATGCATATTAACCGAGTAATTAATTATGTAGTGGTTTTAGCTCCGCCCCTTTGGTCCAGAATTCAAATTTCCCTCTCCTTAAAACACGGGGGGACAGTTGGCCGGAGGCCTAGCGCCTTTACCTATTAGCGCATTCAAAATCGGACCTTCTATTCATAGGGATGAATATATCTTCTATTATCTTTATTTAGAATGCTTAAACAAGTCTTTATGTGCTTTGGTTAACTTACAAACTCAATCACACAAAAACTGACTTTTTCTTCGCACCATCGCCCGATCGCTGTCGGGCCGGCCGAGACCCGTGGGCAAGCTTCGGTTCGGCTTCGCAGTCGAGAGCCCATCGAGGCGGTTCCCACTATGCGGGTAACGTTCGCTGCATGGCGTTCAGCGGAGCCCGTAAGTCGCGGCGTGAAGAAAAAGTCGCACGCCAAGTTTGGGATATTTCTTGGATGCTGCTCAATTATAATTCCTCCCGCTGTCCGAAAGAAAAAGACAAGCTGTGTCTTGTTCGCTTTTCCCATCCCCCCAAATAGGAGGAAAGAAGGAAAAAAGGGGAAAAAATAAAAAGTTAATGATAAGAAAGGTTAGGTTAGAGGTTATTATGGTTGCATTGCACACTCGTCCATCATGGATGGGCACGGTCTGACTTGGTATGTCAATACGCGTTGTTCTCGTTTTTGATTCCTTTGATTTTTCTCCCCTCTTTGCAGGAGTGTCCTACGGGAACAGTGGATGAGGACTCCTTCAAAGAAATCTTTGCTCAGTTCTTCCCGCAAGGCGGTAATAATACTAGTTTAATAATAAACTTCACACAAATTACAAAAAAATAAACTTTAATATTATTATTATAAATAATAATAAGAGTAATTGCAATTATAATTGTACGAATAAGTGTATTCTATTTTTAACTGTAATCAAATAAATGAAACCTATACAGTATTTTAGTATTTGGAACGTTTTTTAAAAAATTATGATTAATAGTAATAAGGATAATAATTTTGCCTTTACTTACAGACGCAACTCAGTACGCTCACTTTGTATTCAACACGTTCAAAAACAGACACGACGGAGTCGTCAGCTTCCAGGTAATGTAATACCAAGATCTTTGTGGGGCTTCCTCTCAACATTTCTCAAGAAAGATATATCAATTTATTCCTTTCGCTTTCGCGGTTGTTGTATAGGCTTGTCATGCTCTTCAGGCACTTAAGGCTCAAATATCCCTTAGTTTATTGATACGAAACCATCACAGATGGCACTGACGTTTGTTATTGTTTTGCGCATCCAAGAAATATGCATCAATTTATTCCTTTCGTGGTTCTTGTGTAAGCATTTCATGCTTTTAGGCACTTTAAAAGGATGATTGTAGTCTTGCATATCCTAAGAACGACGAACGTTGTTTCTAATTCCGCTCACCAGTTATGCAACTTAAACTTTGGCCTGTGACGTCACATAAGTGACATGATGTGGCCTGGCAGACCCTTGTCACCACGGTTACCACGCTTCAATCCAGCAACGACGCAGCAAGACCGTTTTTGTTCTGGTGCTAAACAAAGCTCTTGCGGTACCATGGATAGCTAGCACCTCTGTGACGTCACAAAGCCAGATGATCCTATTTTCCAAATTTATTGTTATTTCGTGGCTTATTTACTTTGTGTATGACGGAAAGGGAAACCTAGAAACTAGATGTTCCCTCAATTTTGTGATTCGATTTCGACCGCTCTTTAAAATACGTTCATTTCGATCCATCTTGTCTATAAATCTATTATGTAAGTAAAACGCGTAATGTAAATGGTACAAACGACATTTTCTACTTTCCCAAGCACATGCTATGGAGTCCCTTAACCTTTATGTCTATCTAAGCCTGTATCTCCGCGCTCTTGAAGTCGTATCATCATTACCCATTACGCACACCTGATGTGCACACTGAATAGTTCCACTCAACTCCTGCTGGGGGACGCTTTTTCCCCAGGATCCCCAGAACTTTACACGCCAAAAGCGAGGGGAAAGCTAAACAAGATCCTGAAAGAAGAAATCAATAGTCAGAATAGCTTTCTTCCACTTTGGGAAGGCTTTCCCTTCCCCCAAAAAATCAATCTAAAAAAAAAAAAAAAGGAAATTAAGCCAGCTCTTTGCCTCAGATTGAGAATCCTCCCTAAGCTTAATTGGGTCAAAGAATTAAAAGCATGGAAAAAGAAAGAAACATTTTTAAAAATGGCAGGGAAAAAGCTTTCGGCAAGATAAGAAACCTCACTTCTTTACTTTTGGAACGAATTACAGAATCTAAAAGAGCGGGAAAAAGTATTTATAGCTCACAAAGACTTTTAAGACAATCACAATCTGCATCCAAGATCTTCTTAAATATACAAATTATGTAAAAATAATCCTTTCATCTAGTATTGTCTTAAAAACTTTTCTCCTTCTCATTCCTTCTTTTACTCTTTAATTATCTTCCTTTTCTTTTTTTAAGGATTTCCTAACTAGCTTGTCTCAAGTTTCGCGCGGCACAGTCCATGAGAAATTACGCTGGGTTTTCGGGTTATATGATCTGAATGGCGATGGCTTAATTAGCAAAGCGGAAATGACGACCGTTGTGACGGCCATTTACGAAATGCTCGGACGATGCACAGACCCTGCAGTGGACGACCATACCGCCAAACAACACGTCGATGATATATTCCACGTAAGTCATAGATCGCTTCCGTACAGCGCCCTCTAGCGCCCAGTTTCATTCCCATCAAGTTAATAGATGGATCGTGCCGTACGCTAATATCTTTGCATTTTTCTCTCCCTTTCTCGATTTTCTTTCATTTTTTTCGATTTTCACATCAATTTTCCCTTTTCTCAGAAAATTGACGCAAATCACGATGGAGTCATAACCCTCGACGAGTTAATTCAATGGTGCACACGCGAAGATCGTTACCTCCAATCTTTGGACATGCTAGACACAATTTTGTGATATTTTCTACCACACGTTTATGTCTTACAAATTTGTCTTTCCTAACCCCCAATTTGCAATATTTCTACCGTTTTTTGTTTTTTTAGAAAAGAGGAAAAAAGATACCAAAATCACATGTTAAGATTTGGATGGATTCTCGTAGTGTTCATTATTGCACGAATAATGAATTTTGTTTCACATTTTTATGAATAGCCGTTACCGAGTTATTGGCATTTAAGCGTTCGGTGACGTCACGGACGTGCCGTAGCGCGGCTTGTGGACGCACAACTTGACCTTTTCTATCTTTCATAGCTTGATTACTTTTTGGCGTACGACGGAAAGAAAAATATCTTTAGAAACTACATTTTTTGCTCTATTTTAAAGCACCACGTTTTTCGTTGTTGTGTTGTTTTTATTTGGGTGGCTTTTGCCGCCTTACTCTCCCCTTTTTGCAGCAATAAAAGGTGCAACCAATCTCCCAAGAACATGTTCGAAATACCTCAGCTAAAGACACAGAGAAAGAGACTTTTACCCCAATTTATGCAAAAGTAAACGCTCTTTGTATAAGTGTGCGTGTGTCTGAGTGTATATAATATGCGTGCATATATATATATATATCTATATATCAGGAGGAACGGTTGAAAGTGACTGACTCCCATTTTCCCTCATGTTTAAACCAACCAAGTGAATGACAGTCCACTTTTCAGTGTCCATGAAAAGGGTGGAAAATTGCGCGGAAATTTGCTCCCGCTTTTCTCTGGGGCGGAGTCCAGCGTTCCAAATTCCGCGAACACCTCACAACCGTACTGGCCCAGCTGAGTCCAAAGCAAGAGTTGGGGAGCTTTGAGACTACAACTATACTACTACTGGTACTTGGAGACCCGAGGCACCCAAGCTCGATCGATTTAACGAGGACCCTATTGTTGTAAAAGCCGCTCGCCTTGACACAGAGCATATGAAAGTTTCATAGGAACGACGCAAGACAAAAGAAGCTGAAAGCCATATCCTTCCCGGAGATGGTTGCCATCCTTTTCCCCAACTTTTCTTTTTTTTTTTACTTATTTTTGTTTTCTTTCTTTTTCTAGCTTGCATACTTCTTATTCCTTTCATCATTAGAAATACGATCTCCGGTGTCAAACACAAAAAAGACAAGACGAAAAAGGCTTTTACACGAAAAAATAAGAGTCTTTTTCGGCTCTTATGCATTGGCAACATTGATGCGTACAACGTAGATATGTAATTCCATTTTCATCACAATACAAGATCTCCCCTTTAAACTTTAGACTACTGCAGCTTCCTCCAACAAATTGTGGAATGGGACAAGTTTACTTGTCTTAGGAAGACGTTAATAAAAAAGTGTTTTCTGATTTTTTTGTTTTGTTTTTTAGCCCATAACCAAAGTGGTTTCACCTTTTTCGGTGATTAATTGAACCAGACTGCCATTGGCTGGACGGTTCTGACCTTGCGACCATTCCAGCATGTAACTGTAAAGGGAAGACAATTGATCAAAAAAGAAATGTAAAAGAAAAGATACAAAATCGAGAAATAAAAAAATGATCAAGGGAGGAAGCAGAGAGTAGGAGATGAAAAGAAAGGGGGAAGAGCTAAGAAAAAAGAGGAAAAAATGGGCGTAAGGAAGAATTACTTGGCAATGTGTCCAGTTGGTGTCCATGAAGAATGGTCAGCTTTGGGCATCCATTTGCGATTCATAGGCGTGTCTAATGTGACGGGCAAAATGGCCAAAGTCAGTGCTTCCTTGGGTAATCCACTGCCTTCGCCTGTCAACGATTTGACCAAATGATGTACGGCGGCTTTCGCCATCCCATAGCCCACCATGCCTGGCACATCCCATTCATTAGTAATTAGCTCAATACACAAAACCGATAAAAAAGGCCTAGAAAAATTGTAACTCAATTCTATACATTAATTATACATAACTATCTAATGAACTTATTTTTATATATTTTTTACATTTACATTTTTGTATGATTTTTTATCATTCTATACAATTTCTTACATATTACAAGAACATTAAAAATGTGAATTATTTTCTATAAATCAATTAATTTAGTAAATTATTTAATTAAAATGATTTACTATAGACACGGGCGAAAGATGTGGCCCCAGTTCTTTAGTTATATTATCTTTAATTAATTATATTTTTTCAACATGTTCTCCAGTTTCGGAACTCCGAGATAAAAATGACACTCATGTGTATTACTGTTTCAAAAGGTTCTCGGAAAACGAATGACAAACGGGTGTCATTCGAGTTCAAAAGTGGTAGTTGGATTGGAAATGCATTAGTTTAGGTTAGCTTAGGTTATTAAGTTAGGTTAAGTTATAGGTTAGATTAGGTTAACGATTCTTATCAACTTTCGTTGATGGAGAGTCGTTAAAACTTGCTCTTTCTTTCACTCCACTAGCTGAAAAAATAAGAATTCATTGCTGGCCAGTGACACACTAGTGTCATTTTTGACTCGGGAATACATTACGTACGTATGTAACTAAATCCGGAGAACGTGTTGATTTTTTTTACATTATTTTTTTTTAACCAAGGCGGAGGCTTGATTTATTTGTATTTTATTACCAGGCGTTCCTTCCAATGCTGCTTTAGCGCCGGGTAGGGCTAAAAGGCCTCCTTCTTTAAGGTGTTTAACCGCTACGGATGCCGAGATAACCGAGGACCACACACTCTGCTTCCACATGAGTTCTGAATTCTTAATTAAGTCTGCATCTGCCGCATTTCCACCAGCCCAGCCGCCCGCTACACACACAACAGCGTCAAGCTTTTCTCCGGCTAACAATCCCTCCAGTTTGCTTAAAATAGATTGCTCCTATCCAGGAATAAAACGTAGCAAAAAAGACGAAGAAGTATTGGTTTATATATTCAACAGGTTTGAAAAGAGTAATGTGCTTAAATCATTTGGTTTATGGGGATACATTACTTGCTCTTGCCAAGAATCTGCAGCCGCTACAATGATGCTCGAATCGGCTTCCTCATTCTCGGCTAAATCAATACTGCCAACCCACTAAAAACACATCAAGGCACCTTTAAAGCTGGTAATCTTTTAATGAGGCTTTAATCCTGTAATCGTATTAAGCTTTCTCTTGTGCCTGTTTTCAAACACTACGAATTCAACATTCTAAATGTAAATTACCGTTTTTATATTCATTATGTTCTAACATTTACGAAGAATGAACTAAATCCACATTAAAAAATTAAATTTAATTACATTCAAGAAAATTGAACATAGAAACACTCTAATTTATCATTTAATAAATTTGCAGGGTAAAATCGGCTAAATATATATAAATTACCTTAAATATAAACTACATTCATTTGACCGTATGGTTGTCTTACAAATTTATTAAATTACGAAATGACTTTCTGATAAGTTACAAGGTTAAATAAAGATCTTAAAAGCCTTGGCAAGCTGTCATATGATTAATGACATGAAAAGAGTTAAAAAGAGTATACTTACGTAGTTGTTTTTCTTGAAATGTTGAACACAAGTACTGCCCAAAGCACCTCGGCCACCATAAACCAAAACTTTGCCTACTTTGCTAGCCATGACTAATAATCAGAGAGAACAGCAACAATGGATTTTGTGTTTAAAACTTAAAATCAAGCGAGTAGAAGAGTAATTAATGTTCGCTTCCGATTTACCTGTTGAACTCGGGAGGAAAACCGGTGACGCTATTCACAAAACAAACACGCACTGTCATGTGTCTTCCGGCGAATTTTGCGGTTTAATTCTTTAGAAAAGGGTGATGCGTCGCCATCTATAAGCAGATAATTAAAATTAAACGCAGATTTCGAGCGACGCTCCGCCATCTATGAATGTATAACTAAACTAAACGCGCGCTGTTTACTTTTTTTTTTGTTTCTAGTCAATTTTTAACGATTAGCTATTTAAATAGGTATAAAAGCCATCTCAAACTAAGAAATGTCCTTACAGAAAGTTGTTTTGCTTGCTGTGGGAGCTTATAATCCCCCTACCAATATGCATTTAAGATTATTCGGTAAGATTCAACGAAAAAGCTTGAAGTTGAATATTTCTTATTGCTATTATTGCTTTTCCTTTTTTTAATTTTTCTATTTTCGTAGAGCTTGCAAGAGATTATTTACATCGAATGGGGATCTGTAAAGTGATTGGAGGCCTCATTTCCCCAGTCCATGACGCTTACGGCAAGAAAGTAAACCAATAAATTTGTAAAAATTGTTTTTAAAAATTAAGAAAAATGACTAATAATTCTATTCTTTTGTTTACAAGGATCTACTACCGGCAGAAAAACGTTTGGAAATGTCAAGACTGGCTATTAGTACTTCGGATTGGTTACATGTATCCGATTGGGAAGCTTTTCGAGAAGGGTGGACTCGAACTCGAGTTTCTTTAGAGCACCATCAAGCAATCCTTAACTGCATTACCTCGCGAGGGTCGCGAGATGCTACCGAGCCTTTATTGCCAAGCTGGGCCTATGCTATACATTCTACACGATCCCCACTCGCTCCTGATAGTCTTGATGGCGCTGAACCGATCACTGTCAAACTCCTGTGCGGAGCTGATTTGTTGGAATCCTTCGCAGTTCCGGAATTGTGGCTGCCGGAAGACGTAAAGAGTTCGTGAGAAATATAAGCTATTAACTCCCGTTTCCTTACCTTTAGATTAAGACTATCGTCAGTCAATTTGGTCTAGTGGTTGTCACCAGAGCGGGAAGTAATCCGGAAAGATTCATTTACGATTCCGATATCCTTACAGAGTTACAAGTAAAGCTTTTTTGGCGCGAAAACGCTCTAATTACTAATTTCCTTAACTGTTTTTATTTCTTTTTTCCCCCTTTTTGGGTTCAAATTCGATTTTCTACGGAATTAGCACCACATACACATAGTGCCAGAATGGATTTCGAACGAGATTTCTTCCTCCAAGATAAGACGAGCCCTACATCGAGGAGAGAGTGTCAAATATCTAATCCCCGAACCGGTGCTTACGTACATCCAGAACAATCGACTGTTTGTTTCTTGATAAGAAGAAGGAAGAATTATTTCTGCCATTAAAGTGATTTAATTTAATCTATTTGTCATTATTATAAATGTGTTTGTGCAATTTCATTTGATCGATAGTCTCGTGCAAATGTAATTTGTGAACTAGAAATGTAACGGAAAGTATTCTTGAATTGTGAATTTTTCTCCCGAGATTTCTTTTGATTGCTGTTCGCGTCGATCACTGATGTTCGCACGCGTATTTGCCTTTTACGGTTAAATTGCTTGCAAGTTACGGTTATAAAGGGGGTTAGGGTGTAAGAAAAGATTGAGGAAGCTTTTCACGCTAAATGACTTCAGCGGAGAAGGGACTGCAAGTCACGCAAGAAGATTTTCGGCCACTGCCCTTTCCTCCCCTTTGCTTTATCTCCTCTAAAACACGCTAGTTCCCGTTACTTTCCTTGCAAGCTTCAATGCACATTGAACTATAAGATAAACTTCACGGACCTTAGGCTGAACAGAATTTTTTTTAGAAAAATTAATCTTCTCAATGTTTTTTTATATCTTCATTGTTTGCATACACTACAACCCAATTTCTTCAAGTAACAGTAGGTAAGGCGCAATTTCCTCGCAATATTAATTTACAAACGGTAGGTTGAGATGTAACTTTTGCTCGATTTGTATTTTAGGGTTCATTATTAATCAAAAGTTACCGTTAAAGTGAAGTTACGTTTCCTCATATCATCAAAAAAGAAGCCTATAGCATCCTTTGTATACTTTACAAACGACTGTTGGACTTTGGGAGGAAATAAATTTACTCGGGGGATATATATTAGGATTGTCACGGTTGGTCTCGAAAGACTGCCCAAGCCTTTTCCCCCAAAAAGTTCATTTTCCCTACATAACATCCTCGATCCATTCTAGTAAACACCCAATAGCAACAGTTAGAGCCAGTAGTAACGTTTCGTATAGTTTACATCCAAAGGTCCACTGACACTGAAAGTCTTCCTGCCCATTTCTTTTCTCCACGCAGTCCAACTTCTACCTTCCAAGTTGGCTCATCCAACTTTTTTACATATTTGAAACCCTCTGCAGTGAAACTAAAAGTTGAATTGACAGTTTTAGAATCGAAGATGGCCATAAGTAATCGGGGCATTGTATACTTAGCTTGTGGGTTAATCACATTCGGTGCCATTATCGGATTGGGCACATGGGCAGCTTTACGATCTTACGACGGTGAACCTGAACCTCAAATCGTAAGTTTCATTGTAGTCGAACATTCCGTTTCAATCCTTAAACACATCCCATAAATACCTAATTTTTCTTCTATTTTCTCAATTTTTCTAAATCGTTTAACTTGACAGAAATCTTATAAGCCTTAAAATTTTATAATTAATGTAATACTTTAGAGAATTTTAAATCCAATAATTAAAAATTAATAACGAATTATCATTAGAAAAAAATAGAAAAAAAGAAAATGAGCAAATTATCATAAGAAGCTTTTCAAGAAATTTTAAGAAACTTTTTAGGACAAGTTTGTGGATTTTCCTCCGGTTTTTTAACTCTTTTTGGTTATATTCTGCACTTTGTGTTAAATTATCTTCTCTATTTTGGTTTATTTCTGTATGATTTATTGTATTCTGTATGTAGGAGCAGGAAGCTACAGTATTGGAAGTGACAGGCATTCAAACGTTATTTCATCGCATCCCAAATCATTCAGAAGATCTGGCTCACCATAAACTGACCAGCGACCATAAACCACGGCCAGTACCCGATTACGTGGTGTCTTTGGACAGATTTACCAGCCAATTACAACCTGTTCCTCCGAAAACGTTGGGAATTTCGAACCCAAGCCAGTTTTCTCCGGATTCCGAGTCAGTAAAGTCAGAATTCAACCAACGACGAATCGGATTACCTTATCCTACCAATATCGGACCATATCGAGACTCTCCTTCCACCCCTGCCAATACTATCCTTACTTCAACCTCCTCTTCCACTACGCCTGTTCCGATACCGACGTCGACTTCTTATGAGAAAACCCAATGGAGTTCTTTTAACGATACCGACTGGGATCGTGAGGTGTTCCAAGTCGTCGACCTGCTCAAGTTAGTGAGCCAGTCGTTCACAAGCTTAACGGTTAACATGAATCAAAGCGATTATTACCGTCAGCAAGTACCGGAACCGACCCAGCGGGCGTACCGTCAAAGTTGGCCCGCCTTAAGTTATTTGGGCATGGGAATTTTTTTATTACGTCGCATCCATCAGTTGGTGGGACTGCCTAATCCTTCCGGAGAAGCTCGACACTTTCAATCAGACCTTAACCCAGACAATCAGCAGTCTAATAATGAATTCCCGGCGTTAGATTTACTGTTTCTGGACCCTAGCAATGCTCGTTTATTGCTGTCCAACAACGAAACGAGCTGGGATGAACGCATTCCAGACATGGAAAACTTGCTCGATGAACAGGATTCCGTATCTACCTCCAACAACTTGGCCAGAGTCGTTTTGAACCTCATCAATGCGTACACTCATCGCGACACTGATATCATGGAATGTTTATGGTCCCTATACTGTGAAGAATTGGATCGCAGTGCTCTCAACAATGATATTACTGCCATCGTAGCTCGGTTGAACAGGTACCAAGATCCATTAAATTCCTATTTTAATAAGAACGCATCCAAAATTCCTCTTCCGAATGATAGGGGCACGGTACCCTTATCTTTCTTTTGAATGCTCAAACACATTAAATCACATCACATCACATTAAAACTGACTTTTTCTTCACGCCGTGACTTGCGCGCTCCGCTGTTCGCCATGGGGATGGGCTCTCCGTTGCGAAGCCGAACCGAAACTTGCCCAAACGCTCTCAGGCGCGGGTCTCGGGACGGCAGGTACGGTGTAAGCCGAACCGAATGTTCCGCAAAGGGTCTCAGGCGCGGGTCCCGGCCCGGCAGGCGGCGATCGTGCGATGGCGCGAAGAAAAAGTCACGATGTGATTGAGATTGGATTCTAAATAAATAACTCTAGGCTTTAAGGTAGTAATTATTTCTTAAAGAAATTAGGTTTTGGGTATGGAAAAGATTGAAAGTTACTTTAATGCAAATGTCGCTTGTTCGTTAGGAAAAGTCGTAACTTTCAATTAACTTTTTTTATTTTAGTGTGGGATTGGACCTAATCTTGTTACGCCTGAGTCCTGCTGAAGCTGTGACACAATTACTGCAGCGTTTAACATCCTGGCAAGGCCTGCAGTGCTCCCAAGTGTTTCCTAATTGCCCTCGAGTTGAAGCAGAGCAAAAACTGCTGCAGCTCCTTCTATAAACTAAAGCCGACTCTCATCCAGCCAGTCCGGCTTAAAATCCCATCCCCAATTTCTTGTCACATGAAAAAATCCTAAAAAAATAAAGAATTTCCAGATTGTAAATAGTTCACAATAAAGGAAACAAACAAACTAAACCTTATCCTCTTATAACGCTTCGCCCTCACTTGGAAAAGGAGGCGTGGGAATTTCGGGCAGCTGATGGGTGTTAACTGGGGACTTTCTAAAGTGTACTTTCCGGCCAGGAGGATGAGTGAAATGAAAAGAATACACAAGTTGAAACTTAACGATGCCAAAATCATAGCTTGAGCACGTTTCCTACCATTCTCATTTAAAAAGGGAGCGAAATTCCAAACATCACTTCCTAAGATTGTGGTGGATGCCTCTTGTTGATATAATCCAACGAATAGTGAATTTTGTAATTGTAATTTGTATCCAATGTTTAACGATTAGCCGTTCGCGAGTTACGGCTGTTTACACTTTGGGGTCGTGACGTCACGGAAAGTACATGGCGTGGCCTACTGTTACGATGCGTCCAAACCGTAAACAAAGCGCTCGTGGTACCAGATTATTCGCGCACCAACGATCCGAGCTGCGAATTACTTGAACAAACTATCCTCCCTTAGAACGATTAACTTTGTCTCGAATGTTCATGCTTAGCGGTTCACGAATTAGGGGTCGCGACGTCATGAACGCGCCTGGGTGTGGCCTATTCACGCTTGGTATGCTTAATATCTTTCTTTTTAATATAATTTCTTTTTAATCAGTACTTGTCGTAGAAAATAAAGAAAAATATCACTAGCAACTAGCTTTTCTGCTCTATTTTTGTATAAATGTTTCCTTTGTTTTTCTGTTTTTATGACTTTTACGCTTCAACGAGTCAAAAAGTTTTTATGGGTAGTGGAGACAACCGGAGGAAGTTTCAACACCCCATTTATTGATTAATGGTAAAATCTATAGCTCGTTGGGCTGCTAGAAATGTCCCTCAATTATCCATAGTGTGGGCAACCGGTTAGTGATATTACTGCTACAGTAATAGTATTGTTGCACGGAGGTTACATGATGTATGTATATATACCAAAAAAATCGGAAATTCCCTTCAAGCTGAGCAAAAAAGGCGGTTCAATGAGGCATCCCACAGCAAGTCGGTTCAGTCCAACGGTCCAGAAAGAACCAAAAATTATCGCTTTTCTTTTTTTGCTCCTATCCCAAGATAAAACAATGCCTCTTTTTGGTCGAAGAAAACAATGGGTCCTATTGCAGCGCAGCATGTTCTAGAAATCGCACATCAAGCACCCCACACCCAAACATGAAATAAAAGTAAAACTCCACTAAAAACTATTCCTTTTCGCTGTCGACTTTGGGAGCTTTGTTTATGCAAACCCCATGCAAAGTAGGTACATTTCCTCGCCTTCTTTTACATACCCCCAAGGACTCGAAAACGCCAGGAGGTCGTCGCTGGCAGACATAGCTTGCAGACGAAGAAATACACAGGGCAAGCACTTCCCGCAATATTTAAACCGCCATCTACCCGACGATAAGTTGAGCGTCCAACAAAAACTCATAAAACAAAAACACTGGAAAACAAAACAAAATAGAAATCAAATAAAAGCGAGATAAAATGACAGATATACGTGTTCATATCCGCGGAAAGGCAACCAACACTAGAGGGAGGGGGGGACGAGATTTTGGCAGCAATGTACCGGCAAAAGGTGCGGGGGTGTGCAGCCAGTCAAGTAGAAACGATAAAAAATTATTCGGTAGGCGAAATCAGATTTATTTTTGTTTTTTAATCGCTCTTTTTTTTCTCTCACTAGTTTTCCCTCAGAAGTGATTTTACCGGTACTTCTGCAGCAATAGAACCTACTAGTACAACCTAGAAAAAAAATTAAATATGTATATTTTTGTAGGGGTGGAAAAAGAACCGGAAAAGGCGAAGAAAATGAGAGAGACGGGCTGAAAATAAATGTAAAAAAATGGGGAAAAGAGAAAAAAGAGAGTAAAAAAAGAAGAAGAAGTCAGCATCTCCTTCCGCCTGCCCGTACTTTGGCCGCCCCACTTTTTTGCTCTCGATCCCAGCTTCCTACCCTCACAAATTGAGTTTTGCTCATCTCCCCTTTCATTCCTTACCCAGACGAGCTGGGATCAAGACGTGGAGCGCAGTTGGGTGTTCACAAAGTAAACATTTCTGCATTACTGCCCGGCTCTTTGTGTGTTCCTGCGTGGAGTTTGTGTCCGCACGAGATGTTTAAGTGACAATAACCCCTCCAGATCTACTTGAAAGGGACTGCGAAACAATGCCGAGAAAATTTAATAAAGTGGCGTGAGTGTTAAGGCAGTCATTGCTGCAGCACGCAACAGAAATCCCGGAATTGGCGCTCACGACTATTTTTGAAAAAAACAATTCTGGGTGAACCTTTGTTAAACCTTTGTTAGTGCAGCAGAATGGGAAGTTTCTTAAGTTTACGTGCAATTCCCCTTGTCAATGGGACATTACTGCGCTGAAATCGATCATTTCTAAGAAATTTCCCAGACTTATTGGTATACTATTTACTATCATGTAAAAAAGTCTTCGTCTTTATTAAAGACCGTGTTTCTTCGAAGCAATTCGCAAAGTAAGTGAAAGGCGCGATGAAAAAGCGCCATTTCTGAAGAAATTTCCAGTATTTCTTCCAAACTTCTTCGATTTCTTCAATTTCTCCACGCAGAAACCAAGTCATTCAGAACCCGTACCCAGTAACGCTGCAGTAATGCAGTCATTTTTTGTCAGTTCTTTCTTACCCTTTGGGGCTTAGGGTGGCCCTAAAGCTTTAACCTTTAGCTTTAACCGTGTTTTTGATCAAAATTTCTTCCGCGTCTAAACTTGGACCTGTTTTTTCCTTTTTTATGCTCCTTCGATTTATTTTATTTTTTTCCAACCCATTTCCCCCTTTCTTTTATGTATATGGTTGACCTAGTCTCTCTATAGTCTACCCTAAAAAAGAAAAAAATACAAGGATAAGAAGCCAAAGTAGGCTTGTCGATAGGACAATCAAACCCCAAAGTAGGGACTTTTGATAGGATGACCGCTCTCTATAAGAGCAGCAGTATTACTGCGAAGAGGATCCGAATTGCTGCCATGCTTTCTTCTTCGGTTTTACTACTTTCCTGCTAGCACAAGTGAACTCGATGCAACACAAGGAAGGTACGAAAGCTTCGCTTTTTTGTGCCAGAAAAAGGTGAAGAGGTTGTAAAATATCGGCGAAAGGGCGAGACGACTACTCTTCAAAGGATGAATAGAGTCAGAAAGTAAAAACTAAAAATAAATAAGGAAGCTCCATGATGGATGGTTCCGAGCGAGCTCCATCAAAGACTCATCAATTATCGAACCGCCTAGCACCATCAGCCATCACCAAGCGCAAGAATCAAGGATACATACAACACACAACATATAGACCCCCAAAAAAGTTCCATATGAAAGGCCAGCATCGATTTGGCGGTTCAGCAGGCACGGCGGAGGACGCCACTGTGTTCCCCTCAATGACTTCCTCTCTCTTCTCTCCATCGTCTCGTAGTCGACTTATTTTCGTATTTTCGTATTTTCCCCTCGTCAAGTTATTTTTCCTATCAACAATGTCTTTCTCCCTAACACACTCCCGTAAAGTTCAAGCCTTCTTTCTATCCATTTTCTATTTTTTCCATTTTTTATTATTTTTTTCATTTTTTTTACTAAAGAAGAAGTGGAGGAGTGACAAATTAAAAGTCACAAGCACACACATTCCGTCATTAAAACTCTTTTCCTCATCAAGAGGCTAGAAAAGACTCCAAACCCTAAAAACGGGGGGAGGGTTTTCGCACCCCATTAATTGTTAAGCGTGTCGTTACAATTGGCTTCGTTTGTACGTTTCTGGTTTCGTTTTTTTGTGTGTTACAGATTATACGCCGGGACAAATTAACCAATAAAGAAATAAGAGCAAAAGAAAGTTAATAAAAAGTGCCAACATGCCAAGTTGGACCATAAACACGACGTGTCACTGGCTGCCGAGTAATGAACTAGGGGGCGTGGTGGTCGTGGTGGATGCCTTAGGGGCTTGGCAACTCGTCTGCGGCTTGATTATCGTTATGGTGACGCTACTTATCATCACTTGCAACGTTTTGCTCCTCCTTGTCCTCAACAGCTCGTACTACGCGCCGTATCTACACGCACAGGTAATTTAACACTAATAATAGTAACATTATAAATAATATAAATTCTGAAAAAATAGGAAATAAATAGTAAATTTCATTTGCGTTAATACGTTACTTTATGTAGTTATTTTTTATATTTTATTTTATATTTTTTTCTTTTTTCCAAAATTCCGGGCGTAGGCTTGAAAGCCTGTTGCCTGACTTGTTTATTGTATTTTTTGGCAGTAGACCGATATTTTGGCGGTAGATGGCAGTAGACCGATATTTATTTTTTATTATTTCTATTATTTTATCTATCATTTATATATTATATATGCAATTATATATGTCTTAGCCCTTGAATTCGGCGTTGATTATAGATATTTAGTAAATTATAAAATATAAATAGATTTTTTTTATCCTTGGAATTCAAAGTTTGGAGCTTACGATAACAAGAATATGGAATTAAAGAGTTTTATCAGGGAAAGGGGGCTCAGATGGCATTCATGGGCATGGAAGTGGAAAAGAAGGTTATCCACCATGACCGCAGTCTTCATCCCATTAAGAAAAGGCGAGAGGTACCATAAAAAAGCTTGGAAATCATCCCCAAAGACCCAGAAAGAACTCTCTGCTGATGCAGCAATTCCATTTTTTTTGCGTTTTTTTAGCGTCTCTGGGGAGGAAAAAAGTTTAGGTTCCTTTACTTATAAATCCTGGTATATATAATCAAAATATGGGTGATGGGGACATACAGAAAAGGGTGCGATATTTCGGCAGCCTGCAGGCATTTTATGGAATATGTGGAATAGAAATATGCTGATTATAGGCTTTGGAGTATGGCAAAAAGCTACACATTATATGAATAAGAATAGACTATCGAAAGAAAAAGCCGATATTCTTCTTTATATTCCCTTTCTATAAAAAAAAGACCCGATGCCTCCTCACATCGCTCGCAATCAACGATTTGGCTACCGGCATCCTTATTACTGCCTTGAGTGTGTACCCAGCGTTTACGTATTGCTGGCCTTATGGGGAATTATTCTGCCAAGTTCAAGTAAAACTAAAAAAATAAAAAACTGGGAAAAATGAACTAAAAATAATGAAAAAATGAACTAAAAATAATGAAAAAATTGTGTGAAGAAGCTCAGGGAGTGAAAATATCAAAATATCTAACATAGGCCTTATTAAGAGGATCCCTTAATCAACATACATCCATATTACTGTTGTTGATGGCCGTTGATCGATATTTCTGCCAAAGACATCCTATTAGCTACCAGCGGTTTTGCGGAAGAAAGGTAACTTTTTTTAAGTCAAGGCTCCCGTACTGCTTAAGCTTTCTATAAGTATAATATATAATATTTTTGCAAAATCTCTTGACATTAAAAAAGCTAATAGAAGTTAAAAATACGAATTGCTTGCTCTACTGCATGTTCTTAAGAAAAAAGTAAGTTACGCAGTTATCTCGCACGCCGTTTAATGCGCAGAAGCATGCGCGTTCATATGCACCCATGCAAAAACATGTATGGCCATCTAGCGGTAGTTCTGTCATAACCAGCTTACATACCTTAAGCTACACGGGAGCCTTTCCATGATGTTAGGAGAGGTTATGATAATAAGATACCGTTTTAGACGAGTTTATTCGTCATCGTATTATCATGGGTAGCGTCGTTTGCGCTTTACTTGACGCTGCTGTTGCCGCAGGGCAGTTATTACTTTAACAGCTATGGTTTAATGGCCTGTGAGCCTTTCCATCAAGCGCGGGGCGTGGCATTAATCTCCACTTGCTTGCTCTACTTCCCCACCACCATGGCATTGATGTATGTCTACGGAACGCTTTTCCACGCACAGAGTAAATCTAAAAGCTCGAGCGTTTGCCATCTGCCAAGTCTTGGTAATGGAAGCGTCCGTCTCAATGTCAAATGCTGTCAGGTACTGTTAACTTTTTTCTTCTTCCCCTTTAATCGAACATCTTAAGCTTCTAAAACCATTTTTTGTGGACCAGATTGTCTAAAACATGGGCCAACAGTATGTCTGAAAAGTTCTTTTTAAAAAGCCTATTCGGCCAAAGAAATATTTTAGAAATGTATATAACGCATTTAAATCCAATAAATATTGAATTGTCCGGCTTAGAATATGTGCGAGAAGGCTATTCATGTCCAAACTACTCGAACTATGGCGTCCATGTCCCTCGCCTTTATAATCTTGGTCACTCCTTGGATGATCAAACAAGTCGTGGCGTCTTCAGTCAGTTCAGAAGTAAGAACATGCAGTAAAAAGTTGCTAAGTTGTCCACTAGATGGCTAATCGTATATATTTAATTTCATATCTTTTTCTCTAATTTTGCACTGATTTCTTTAAAAAAAATATGTAACCCAGATACCAGCAGCCGTAGACTTTCCGGTCACGTGGTTAGCCTTAAGTACCAGCATTATGAATCCGTTTTTGTACTGGGTTCTGAACCCGAAATTCCGGGTCGCAGCGTCTAATTACTTCCAGATGAGAGTAAGCAATCCAGCTGACGGTATTTTTATTCGAACTCATATTAAAGTGGCAAAAAACTCGTTTTTTGCTAACTTGGAGCTTTATTTTCAAAGAAATTTCCCATTTTCTTAGAAATAATTAGAATTAGTTAATTAATTAATTAGAATGGAATTTTATAGTGCGCGCAATCCACGATGTCTGATATACCGCCTGCCCCACCTCGACCTACAAATGGTCGTTTAGTCCAACATAGATCATGTCGTCGACAGGGGGATTTCTGTCCGTCAACTACCTTAGATGATATCCCCCCTTTCCCGCCCTCGGGGGCGCAGCAGCAGCAATACGGTTCCCAAAAACGACCCACGACGAATCATTTGGGTCGTTGGGATTCTTTACGTCGCGCTTTACCCAGCAACGATCCCAACTCTTCAACGGTCCCTCGCTCTACTTCGTCCCATGAGTTACTGTCATTGGGCCACGATACGGAACGACTTTGGGGTGACATTTTGGAACGGACCATGTCCAGCACATCACTGCAACATTTGCAGCAGCATAAAATTTACAAGAATGGGACTGCGTCACATACTTGTACAACACAGTTGTCCCAATGGGATAATTTACCTTAAGTTTCTTCCTTTTCTCCTTTTGTCTTCTCTTCCCTATTTCTGCTACGTTACTATTTATATACCGTACATACACCATGATGCTACAAGTTTCGTAGACACGCCAAATTCACCTTATGGCTTCTCCCCTTTGTGCAGTGAACGAATGCATGGAATACATTGTTGAAAGTATAGAAGGGAGCGAGAGATTTTGACCTATCACGCTATGATCAATCTTGCAGTTTCCATTACGATTTAACGAAGAAGGAAGAAATCTTTGGGGAGGAGAAGCTTTGGTGGAGAATAGATTTGAGAAACCTCGGAGAACGCTTCCAAGAAGGGGGATTATCAGTGTCGATCTAACATCCGTCGTTCATGGAAGTCAGCAGCGTGCGAGTACTGACCTGCCTGCTGGCAGGGGTCGTAGTAGGTACGGGGACTTATGGACAAGACACGGACGGCGGGGGTGTTTCCATTCCGACAAGTTTTGATTGCGGAAACGACACCGGTACTGGTCGTTGCCTCAAGCGCTATATACGTAGTGTCGCGGATATAAAAAACGATGATTTATTTCTGGGACTCTTCGAGGAAGCCACGCCTGCCGACTGGATATGGTTGAATGAAACCATTCCTTACATCGTAAAAGATCTCGTTTTAGGTAATACTAGATAACAATACTTCCTAAACTAAATAAAAATAACATTTACTTTCCCGCGGCAATGGAGAAACTTTCCGTACTGAAAAATAATCACATTAATTAAACAAAAGAAATTTTTCTCAAGGAAAATTAGCCAAATTTTAATTAGTTTCCTATATAATCTTCCGCCTAAGTTTAAATATATAACACTTACTTAAATAAATATAATATTTACTTTATCGAGGAAATTGAGAAGTTTTTGGCGCTGAAAAATAATGAAATTAATTAAATAAAAGATTTTTTTTCAAGGAAATTGAGTAAAATTCATATTGATTTTCTATTTACTCTTCCGTGTTTGTATTAATATTAAAGGTATTTTAGTATTTTATTTTTTTAGTTGGTCTGTGCATAGTAAATCTTGTTGCTATAAAAAATCTTGTTGTTTTTGCTCATTTTTCTCTATATAGGCGTAATTGTGGACCCCGCGTTCGTGCGTGGGCACTTAGCGGAGATCCAAAGTGCTTTTGAAGAAATTATTGGGCTGAATAAAGAACATTTGCCTGGACATATGCATGATATCATGTTTCTTCGCGTTTCTGACCCCATTCCGGCGGGTATAATCGCTTCCCGTAGCTTGATGTACACGATGAATCATCCTTTTTTGTCCTTAACAGGCCTCACTGCTGCCATCTCGGTGACAAATTGTGAGATTATGCAGCGTTTACATAAACAACTTAATAAGTATGGAACTGCACTTATGGCCGTCACTGGTAAACAAAGTTAAATGCAATGAAGGGTGTAATCTAAAGTGACTTGTTTGAGGAGATAAATTCGTCAACTAGCAAATTACTGCCAATTACCAAATTATCAGACAATTCGCTTTGGATTAACAAATACAGCAAACACAGTTGCTCAGAGGACTCCAAATTAAAGAAAAGCTTTTAAATTTTAGAAGCTTTTATTTAGTTCGGAGTCTTTTAAAGGCTTTTTTGATTATGAGTCTTTAAATGCGTTTATTTTTTTATTATTTTTTTTATTAGAGTTTGGATGTCCCAGGTTGAAAGATAATGCAGTTCAGGTGACGCCAGTGGTTCGCGCAGGCGAAGAAATTGCGCAAATACTTACAGATATGCGCATGGCACAGACGCTGACTTGGAGTGAGGTTGTAATTCTCTTCGAAGGCCATACAGGTAAACGAGTAATTAGCGGTTTAATTCCTAATATTTAAAGGAGAAGAATTTTGTTTACTTCACAATTTTTTATACATTTTGTCGCGTTTCGGCAGATCCGGCAGTAATAGACAACCTTATACGCAGTTTAACAGAACCATTACCGAAACGTCATCCTTTTTTTGTGACTACCTTGAAAATATCTGGCTCTACTGCAAGCAGGTACTCAACTATACCAACAATTATTTCTTTCATTAAGAAAATTAGCAAAAATACGCTTGAAGCTCTATTAAAATAAAAACTTAAGTGTAATACTAGTTTTCAACTTTTTATCTATTTTCTATTTGATCTATCTATTTTTCATTCTAATTAATGCATCTACTTTCATTCATTATCTATTTTATTTATATTTTCTTTGAAACAGACGTCGTAGTGCGGCTTCGATGTTCCAATCCTTGCCTGCAACGAATAAAGGCTACAATTTTATATTACTGTCGAGACAGAGCACTGCCTTATGGATTCAAGACGCAGTAAAAACTGGCTCCACCCCTTTTTATATACATATTCCAATTCCTTCAGTCAACCAAACAAAAAGTTTAAAAAAAAATCTTCTCAACACTTTTAGGCTATCGACGCTGGGTACATGAATGAACATAATCAATGGCTATTCATCTTAACGGACACGGAAGTGTCCGATACCGCCAACGACGCAGAGCCATTTCTGTCTAAAGCAGAGGACGGACACAATATTGCGTTTATCTTCAACGTAACTAACTCCTTTCCACCCTTGAACGCTTCTCATTGCCAAGTAAGCTGAATATAGCGCTTGTACTTTATTAACGTCAGAGCTAATTTACCCTCCACATGTGACCACGCGAGTTTTACTATCGTTAAGAATATTACGATCCTTAACAGTAGAACGAACATAACGATTCTCAAGAGACAAAATCCACTTGTTCACTTAGCAGATTGTTAGTTATTAGAAATTATTGGTCACGCGTTGACAATTTTTTTTTTAAATCCCAAACTTTTGAACGGTACTCAAATTTTGTTCTTATGTTTTGGTAAAAAAAACATTTTTCGGTTTAAAAATGTTTTCAGAATTTTTCAATGTTTTCAAAATATTTGAAATTTTTTTCCCAGATTTTTCAAAGATTTGTTGGTTTTATGTGTTTATTAACTCATTGGGATGTATTAGGTGACGGGCTTAGCCTGCTATGCTCGGCAGTTGATGGCTCCGTACTTTGAATCCATGAAAAAAGTGCTCAAAAGCGAGGAGAAAGAATTCTTAAGCGTTTCGGACGAAGAGTGGGAAGAAATAAAGCCCTCCAAGAGTCAGCGTAGTAGCAATCTTATTTCTGACATAAAGGTTCGTGGGAAAACTGTCCAAACTTTAGCTAGCATACCATGAAAAGTTTTTCCTCTAAAAGAAAAAAAACTTTCCTTCTTTTTTGTTTCCTTTTGGTTGAAAAAAAAACAAAATTGCTTGGCTTAGCAAACTTTTAGCGACACAGCGCAGTGCGGAAATTGCTTTCGCTGGAAACTACAGGCGGTGCAATTTATCAAAGAGGATCGAAGTCCTAGTTTGCTAGAAGTGGGGACGTGGACGCCTTTAGATGGCCTACAGCTGCTTGATGACTTATTTCCCCACGTTACTGGCGGCATGCGAGGTCGTCAGCTGGTACTAGCTTCAATCCATGTAAAAACTTGCCATCGAAAAAAAAACTTTCTTACATCCAAAATAAAGTGCCCAGTCTTCAGTAAAAATAATAATTAATGTTTATTTTAGTTCCCACCATGGCAAATTCTGAGTAAAGATAGCCAAGGCAATGTTGTAAATCACACTGGAGTCATCTTCGAAGTTGTTAACGTGCTAAGCCAACGACTAAACTTCTCGTAAGCTAATTTACATCCCATTTACGCCTTGAAACCAGCCTAAATCATCTTAATTGCGATTTTTATCTGTGAGCTAGTGTAGGAAAACAAGCCTAGTCCATTTACTAAATTATTTATATATAATATATTCAATTATTTACTAAATATTTATATATATATTTTTATTTACCAAAACGTTTTCTAGAACATGCAAGTCTTGTCTTGCCTTTTAAAGTACGCCACGGAAGCACTATATTGTTCTTATTGCTGCGTATATCTAGGTTTTGTTCTTCATTGAGTTTTATTAATTTTACCCATGCTTAGGGTTTCTAAAAGTTGTAGAAAACATGTAGGTAAATATTTAGAGCGAGTGTAGTACATTCTTCTTCTTCATGACGCTTATAGTCGATCTGCGCCATCTAACGGGAGTGTCGTACATTGTTTTGAGTACGATTTACAAGTTAGTTAGAGAAGGTGACGGGAGAGGGGGAAAGGAGCGAAGGGGAGATTAAGGCAATTTAGATTTAATCAATCAAATATACAAAATTAAACGTATTTAACCAATCAATCTCCTTCGTAAAGGCATTTACTCAGTCAAATATACCTATTTTTAAAATGCATTCGAGTTTTAAGATAAAGTTTGAATTAGTTGATAGAATTTTAGACAATTAAAACTTGCAAAGGAAGTTCATAGAAATTAATGAAAGTACATTATAAAAGATATATAGTGAAAACACCACCGGATAATCAATGGGGAGCTCGTTTGACAATAAGTCGATGGACAGGCATGATCGAAATGGTTCGTTTAGGTCAAGTAAGTGTTATTGTTCTTGGATAGGGTCTGGTCATCTCACCCTTCAATCTGGTCCCATTCTAACAAGTTTCTTCCTTTCTTTGATGCGGGGGAAACCATTTAGGTCGATTTTGCCGCTGCTGGTTTTACTATCACGCCCGACCGAATGCTGGTAGTTAACTTTACGGCCAGCATTGATACCCAGCCCTACACCTTCCTAATAGCGCGTCCCAAAGAAGTCAGTCGGGCGTTACTCTTCATTCAGCCCTACAACACAAATGTAATCAATGCTTCTATGTTTAACGACTTAATTAATAAAAAAGAACTTCAAATGATCCTTTCGTCCCTACCCTCTTTCTGATTGTTTCATTTATTTTTTAGTCATGGTTGGCTATATTCTTCATGATGTTAGCAATGGGACCCATTATCTGGGGCTTTACGCTAGTTTGCCCGTATTACGCATACCATGGCGAGAAACGAACCAAAGCCATCTTTAATTTCTGGTATAATATCTGGTATTGCACTGGAGCAATCCTCAATCAAGGTTAGAAACCTATGCTCTTAGTGGAATATTTTCCAAGTGTTAGCACTTTTGCAAGAATTTCATAGTATTTAATTGAAAATTGCAAGGTTCTATCCATTTCGATTCAACTATTGAAATTCTGATATTTATCGATATTTTTATTGAAATTTCGATTCAACTATTGAAATTTTGATAATTATCGATATTTTCATTGAAATTTCGATTAAACTGTTGGAATCGCTTCATATGAAAGACTTCAAACTGAATAATTCCATGAAATTGTATTTAAATCTTCTGAAAAATGACTTAATAACTAAATAATAAAAGGAAAGAATTAAACAGAATTGAGTAAACTTAGTTTAAATTAAATTGAAAGAGTTAAATAATGTGAATTAGATAGTTTTGTTTGATTATTTCATCCCAAGAAGCGATTGCCTAAATGCTAAAATTGAATTTAAACATTTGTTATCTTAGTTACATGCATTTGGGATTTAGAATCTTTATACTTCTAAAAGAATCTTTTAGAACTTTCATATATTTGGGATTTATTTATTATTTTAAAAAATAGGACAAAGAGAAATGCCTAATGCAATTAGTGGGAGGATAATTGTGGGCGTTTGGTGGCTCTTTGTGATCGTCATCCTAACAACTTACTCTGGCAATCTCGTCGCCTTCCTCACTTTCCCCAAATACCAAAATCCGGTGGGTTCTTTGCAAGATCTATTGGATCAACAAGGCGCCGTTTCATGGGGCATCTTAAAAGGAACTGCCATTGAAGATTACCTCAAAGTAAGTAAAAAAAAACTGACAATCAAGGGAGATTGTCAAGTTTTTCTTTTCTCTGTGACTTTAATTTTTTTTTAAAGAACTCAGATGAGCCAAAGTTTCGTCACGTATACGAAGGAGCAGTGTTACACGCCCAACAAGACGACAGTTTACTCGAACTAGTTCGCGACTTTAACCACGCCTACTTTGAATGGAAAACAAATCTCGTGTTCTTAATGAAAGCCGAGTACCTCAAAACCGGGAGCTGTGATTACTCTTTAGGTGAATTTTTTTCATAAAAACGCCCCCATTTAAAATAATATTTCCCCTTCACTAATCTTATAATGAATCAGCAAATGTCCGTCTAATTTAATACCTTAATTGCTCAAATGTATTTACTAATTTTGTCTTATTTTTAGGATCTGAGGAATTTTTCACTGAACAAGTAGCGATGGCTCTGCCCCCTGCGAGCCCCTTAATGCGCAAGATGAACAAAGAGTACAATTAATAAAATAAAAAAATGGTAAAAGTAATTCTAGCCTAATTATGTTCATTTGATGATAGAATTAGGAGCTTGTTACGCGGTGGATTGATTGAGCACTGGAAAGCAAAGTATTGGCCCCCGGCGGACAAGTGTTCAGCCACCGCAATGGGCGGAGGAGGCGGTGGTACGTCGGCTATTACGATCCAGGACATGCAAGGCTCTTTCTATGTTATGCTTATAGGTAATAATAATGCCAAACATAAAAGAAAATAAATCTAAAATTATACTATCAAGATCTATAGAGTCTTGGCCAAATTCGCCCTCTAGCGGCAAGAATGGGCGAAATCCACCATTTTAGGTACGTTTTCTACAAGGCGCGTAAAGTAAACAAACGAAAACAACAGACAAGTTTGAGTAGCAAGAAATTTTGCTACTTAAACTAAACACTTCAGAATCTGAAATAAGAAAACAGTGTAATAGACAATGATTGGTACTTGTCTGTTGTTGTTTTGGTTTGTTTACTTTACGCGCCTTGTAGAAAACGTACCTAAAATGGTGGATTTCGCCCATTCTTGCCGCTAAAGGGCGAATTTGGTAAAGACTCTATGCCATACCCCAAACTGCCTGCTAAATTAGACTTAAAATTCCATCCTTTCACCAATTCCAGGCACGATATTGGCCGCGATTTGCTTCATTGGAGAACGAAGACGATTTGCCCTTACGCAACGCAAGGAATTGGAATTAATCCGCCCTTTCGTCAACTAAAAGTTCCATTGAAATATTTACAAATCTCACCTTTAGACATGTAAGCTAGAACTGAACTTACCTTCATTTAGTTTTCTATTCATTTCGTCCTGTATACAGTTAAAAACCCTTTACATTCTGGATCCAATAGCACGATACTTCATGCATACTGGATGCACGATACTTCATGAAGTTCAACGTAGAAAATTGAATGTATAGAAAATTGAAAAAAATAGAAAATTGATGATCAAGTAAAGTTTCGACCAATACAAGAGTACATGTACTTAAAATGACAGCACTGGCAGCCAATACACCACATACACGTTCCGTCCCCTCGCCCTCCCTCGGTGAATAATAAAATTTGATGTTGGCTTATTTCCCCAACTTTGCTCAATTTCTGAATCAATCAATAAAGAAAGCCCGCGAGCTATAGTAAAGGTCTAACAGTAAATACACATAGGTAGCATGTACATGTACTGCCTTTCAACTGACATGATGACATGGAGTATACAATAAACATAAAGAACCTTTCACAAAAAAGAAAAGCTGCCATGCAACGTCGTGCATAAAAGATGGGCATTCGAGAACCAGTCAAGCATTCAACCAACATTGCTTTTTGCAAAACTTTTACCTTCCTGTTAACCTTAAGCTTTCGCATCAATAAGCTAACCTTGCCTTATTGACGCGAAACAGTCATAGATGGCACTGATGTTTGTTAGTGTTTTGCTTTCGTTAAACACTAACACACATAAGAAAGAAAAAAATAAAGTTAAAAAACAATAGTTGGAACTGGTAAACCGTATACTTCCCTTCCAACAATGATTTTTAGTTCGGATTTAGAACCAGCAGCTTCGTATTTGGTTGAAACAATGAATTTCTAGTCTAATAGCGTTTTCCGTTGGGAACCCTGGTGCATCCCTTTTTGCACTGAATGCCGCAAAATGGTGTGTTGCAACAGTGAATTTGCGGCACTCAGTGCCAAAAAGGGATGCACCAGGTTCCCAATGGAATTCGCCATAAGGCTCCCGTATACTCTAGCTTATTGACGCGAAACCATCACAGATGGCGCTGATGTTTGTTATTGTTTTGTGAAACCCTTGCCTAAATAAGTAAAAAAGAAACATTGATTGCAAACACGATTCAATGGAAAAAAGGTGGATTGGTTGTGCACTAGCTGTTAGTATGCTAAGCTTAACTCTCAAAAGTGTTTTTTTTCCATGAAACCTAAATCGTTTCACGACAAGTTGTTCCGAAACATGCGAATTCCTCATGCTAACCGCCTCTACCAAGCTAAGGTAAACAAGCCGTAACACGGTAGTATCTAAGTTAACCTTAGTTAACTTTATGACTTTATCTGAACCCAAATTTGTTCCCAAATGATCTTGAAAATAGGTCATCACGGATTTTAATAATGGAAGAAGCGATCGTCTGAGACACGGAAGTACAAGATGAATTCCGATCTGCTGTACTGCCTAATCAGTATTTTCATTCGTAATTTCCTCGCTGCATTGAGCATTCAGGACGTCCCGGGCGTTCGTCCGCGTCTCGAGCATCGAAGAAAAGGTCGTGCGGTGGAAAAAGGGCGTGGCACGACACACGCTAAGGACACGGCGTGCAACTTTACACACAAGCAGTATATCCCCATCTCAATAGATTTCGGTTTCCCATGGATTCTTAGTGTGAACTAATACCTGCACCATGGAAGACGTACCCGGACTCAATCAAGCCCTAAGGCTACTTTATGTACTCGGCCTCACCTTCATATCGCTCTCGCAAGCTGTGCCAATCAGAATTCGTAAGTATTATAGCCGTCTCCTTTCCGTCCAACCGTGATAACATTCTTGCACATCAACATTTGGCAACACAATTTACTTTCAACCCATTATTAACCGTTTTTCGTTATTTTACGTACATTATTGAAAGAAAAACTACTGATTTTTATTATCCTTTTGTTAAACTAATTAAATGAATTGGTAATAAGTAAGAATGAATTGGTGTTAAGTACAACGTAATGGATTTTCCAGTGCTCATTAACGAAGCCAATAATCGAGATGTGGAACAAGCGCTTAATTTCGTTAACGTCACATTACAACGGGCCAAATCCGACATAAGTATTGACCAAGTGTACCGGCTCACCGTGAATTCCTCCGAAACGTACTTGTCTGCTGAAATGTGTAAGATTTTGAACTTGAACTTTCCCTCTTTCTACAATACAGTACTTATGTAATATTTTCAGTTTGCGAGGTTTACGACAGAATTGTCCAAAATGGAAATCCACCTCATCTCGTCTTAGATATGACCCTAGCAGGTCTAACGTCTGACGTCAGCAAAGCTATGACCCTGGTATTGGGTCTACCCACCTTAAGCGCTTCGTATGGCGGACCAGGCGACTTACGGTACGCAAATTTGTTTTAAGTTTATTTATTTAAATTATATTCCCTATAGCTTAGTTTTCTAATACTACGATGACATGGGGTCCGGAGCCCTGGACATTATTCTATTATTTTTTTAAGCTTCATTTGATCTATTTTAAGCGCACTGTCATGCTGAATGCGCAGAAGCGATGCGCGTTCATATACACCCTGCAAAACACGTTACGCCCTCTTGTGGGAACTGGGTTAACAAGCATAACAAACAACGGCCCTTATACTTATTTTATACATTAATTTTTATATTTATTGCACTTATTATTGTCTACTATTCATTATACATGTAATACTGTTTTCTTCTCTGATTTTTTCCCCCTGTTTTTAATGTTACTTTTTCTCTGTATACCTTGACTAATTTGTATGTTTTTAGATTTTATTCCAATTTATTTTATTATAATTTCTCCTTATTTTTTGCTATCTCTTTACTTAGAGCGTGGAAGAACTTGACTGCCGAGCAAAAGAAATATTTCATTCAAGTAATGCCCCCAGGCGATATCATGAGCGTGGCCGTAACGGATATTACTTCGGCGCTAAACATGAGCAACGCCGTCATTTTATACGACGACAGTTTCGGTAATTACAAAAAAAGGAGCGAAAACTCCCTATTGCCGTGAGAATTTTGCTTGGTAATAAAACCAGAGGAGATAAGGTCCTACACCAAATATAGGAGTAGATTCCTTATTGAACCAAGAACTCTTCCTTCTATTGATTCGCCTTTGGCACGGGGCTTTGGATTATGTATATATGCCTTGCCTGTTGAATACTTTATAGTGATGGAGTACAAGTACAAGTCATTGCTGTCCAACATGCCAACACGCCATTTAATCTTGCATTTGGACATCACGACCGAATGGATCGCCCGGCAATTAAAGCGACTGGATGACTTAAACATTGTCAATTACTTTATACTAGCCAAGCCTAGCCAACTCCAAACTGTACTGGATGTTGCTGCTGGATTAGACATGTTTGGCAAGAAATACGCCTGGTTCTTAATGTCCAAAGTAATTCCACCACGACTTCCATTTCATGAAAAAATGCATTTAAAATTTTTCATATTTTCTATTTATTTTCATCCTGATTTCGATTTATCCCCCTATTGTATTTCTATTATTAATTTATGTCTTATTTCTATTTGAATTTCTTATTTTATTTTTTCGTTTTACGTTCGGTGTTCGCTTGTTTTGATTCGTGGTTCATTTGTTTACATTCTTAGGGTGAAATGAGCTCGTTGAAGATCAAAGCCGATAACGCGTCAATAGTTCAAATCTACCCGAAACCAACCATCGACATTTCTACCGGAGCCGAACGCTGGAAAATGCTGGGCTTCAAAGATATGCCTCCGATTGATCTCGTGTTTTATTTCGACTTTATATTTCGCTCCGTTACTGCAGTCCAGTACATAATACCATTTTTCCTATTTAGCCAGCCAGCAATTTAGTTATGTTTTTGCAGAAATCTGGTGAATAACAACTCCTGGCCTGCGCCAATGCCGTTTGTCGCTTGTAATGCGACCGAATTACAGCCAGTCATCCGTACCAGTTTGGAATTGCGTAAAGCGTTTAATGATGCGAATGTTGTTCCTTCCATCTGGCCCTTTCAGTTGACTGAGAATGGCAAGAGTTACATGAAAATGGAACTGAGGTTAGACCAAATCGACGTGAGAGGGAAAACGCAAACGGCGTCCACTTTGGGTACGTGGAGAGCTAGTTTACCTTCTGGAAAGATGGAACTAGCGGGCGGGAAAAGTTTGGCGCCTTTAACCGCCATTACTGTTTACAAAGTCGTCACTGTTATTGTAAGTTATCTTAACACTGTTAAGTTATATAAGAACCCAATTAGGAAACACGTAACTAATTGTCCCGGCTCGGGAGAAAAATTCCCTCGTTTTCAACCAGTACGTGCTTCCACCTAGCGACGCTACCCTTTACTAAAAAAAACGCGTTTCGGGAGTAAGGGTGGGGAATGGAGAGGAAGATGTATGCTTTTCAGGGAAGGGGTGGTCCTAACTTAACCTATCTTAACCTAACTGCCACACTGGTATATCAAATAACAAAGTGCATGAGAATTTAAGCTGAACTGAAACGTGGGAACGTGCTGTCATTTATGGACAAGTTGGTACCCAACTGCATAGCCCCCTATCGTGAGCTACCTAAAGCTCGTAGCAAAACCGTCTCCCGAGCCGTGACAATTAGTAGCAGCTAAATCCAGAATATCCAAATATTTAAACGATTAAATTACAAGAATAAAATTACATAGGAGATTAAAAGGAATAGATTCATGAAGATTGAACATTTGAGATTGAACATTGTCTGAACATTTGATAAATTTTGTTGCTTTTTACAGACTAAATGTATTGGTAGAATGTACTATTTTTTTATTGATTTTTATTTCACAGCAAGCGCCCTTTGTGATGAAAAGGGTCGTGAATGGCACCGTTCAGTACTACGGGTACTGTATTGACTTGCTCAAAGGAATCCAACAGATTCTTGACTTTGACTACGAGCTTTACGAAGTACCAGATTATGGTAATATGGACGAGAATATGAACTGGAATGGCTTGGTTAAAGAACTCGTCGATAAAGTAATACGATCGTTCAGTGCAAAATGGAAGATACTTTTAAAAGGATTTTTTTTAGAACGCTCATATTGGTTTGGGAGCGTTGGCAGTCATGGCTGAGAGGGAAAGCGTGATCGACTTTACGGTGCCTTACTACGATTTGGTGGGTATTAGCATTCTCATGAAGAAACCTGTGGTATCGACTTCGCTTTTTAAATTCTTGACTGTACTCGAAAATGACGTCTGGGGTTGTATCCTAGCCGCTTATTTCTTCACCAGGTAAAATACTCTTCAAACTCATAAAAAAAATAAAACTTTAAAACTCTTGATTCCATTTTTAAAAAACAATAATCCATTAATTAATTTTTTTAAAAAAATCCCATTCTAGCTTTCTTCTCTGGATTTTCGACCGATGGAGTCCTTATTCTTACCAGAACAACAAAGAGAAATACATCGACGATGAAGAAAAAAGAGAATTTACCTTGAAAGAATCTCTTTGGTTCTGCATGACTTCCCTAACCCCCCAGGTAAACCACATGACCAATAAATATTCAACTAACAAAAAATAAAACCTAACAATTATAGTCGTGTAACTATAATTGGCGAATTGACTTCAATGAGAAGTGCTAATTAGTGTAATTTTATCTTTAATTTATATTCAAGGGTGGCGGAGAAGCTCCAAAGCATTTATCCGGCCGCCTCATTGCTGCCACCTGGTGGCTATTCGGTTTCATCATTATCGCATCGTACACTGCCAATTTGGCTGCCTTCTTGACCGTTTCGCGTTTAGATTCGCCCGTCAATTCTTTAGACGACCTAGCCAACCAATACAAAATCCAGTACGCGCCCGTTAACGGCTCTTCGGTTATGACGTACTTCGAGCGAATGGCGTACATCGAAAAGAAGTTTTACGAGTGAGTTAAAATCGCAACCAAACACGAATTTCTTTACAAACTAAAACATCTCAATGATCAATTTAAGAATATAATTTCATACAATTTCCTGTTAATTCCTTCTAATTTTTGGAAGTGGCTAGGATTTGGAAAGACATGAGTCTAAATGACAGTCTCAGCGAAATCGAACGAAGTAAACTGGCAGTATGGGATTACCCTGTGAGTGACAAATACACGAAAATTTGGCAAGCCATGCAAGATGCTAGTTTACCATCCACCTTCCAGATGGCTCTGGATCGCGTTCGACAATCACCTTCAGACAGCGAAGGATTTGCCTTCTTAGGTGCGCACAACACTTTAAAAGTCAAAATACCCAAAACATAAAAATACCCAATTTCTTTATATGCGTTACAATAATTTCCTCATCAATTGTATCCCCTGATTTGATTAATTAATGCAATCTAAATACTAATCTTCTTTTACATTATACCCTTTTCTAGGTAGTGTTTTTACGAGCTTTTTAAAGGAATTTCTGAGTTTGAATGAAATTTTGCATGTTTAAAAATTTTTGGGTAATAGTTTTTTAACATTTTTCTCCATTTTAAAGGTGACGCGACTGACGTTCGCTATCAAGTTTTAACCAACTGCGACTTACAGATGGTAGGCGAAGAGTTTTCTCGCAAACCTTACGCTTTAGCTGTCCAAGAAGGTTCTCCGTTAAGAGATCAGCTCAACGACGCGTAAGCCTTCTTCTATACAAAGCCCCCTACCTTAACTAAATTTTAACGCGTTTTTCCAATACAGGATCCTAAAACTACTCAATCAACGTAAGCTAGAAACACTTAAAGAACGTTGGTGGTCGGGCAATCCTGACCGTCAAGAATGTGGCGATCAATCTGATCAATCGGACGGTATCAGCATCCAGAACATTGGTACTCTATATACTTTTTTCTCTTTCCTATATCTATCTATCTATATAGAAAAAAAAAACTAACAAAAGCTTCTTGTGACGACCAACAGGTGGCGTTTTCATCGTCATCTTCGTGGGCATTGGATTGGCAGGCGTGACCCTCGCTTTCGAGTACGTTTACTACAAATGGTACAAGGGAGGAGTCAATCCCGACTTGGCAGACAATCCATCCAATGATCCATTGGACAAAACTGGCGATAAGAATCAGCAAATCGCTCGTATTAAAGGCACCGATATCATGGTGGATAAAAACGACAAAAATTCCTTGGCTGGGTTTGGCTTTTCGTTCACTCAACCTTACAATCGTCACCCTGTGGGTGATTCTGCAGACAGACGGTAAGAAAATAGCGATCTTATGTAAAATATCGATTAACAACCGTTTCCTTAAATTAAAAGCTTTATTCACTAAACTAAAAATTAGTTATAAAATTAAACAATATTAATTTAAATTAAAACAATTATTGGATTTAATAAGAAAGTAATGAATTTAATTCATTTTCAATTTGATTCACCAGATTTGGAGACCGAGCACCACGTAAAGCGTGGTAGAAAAAAGGGTTTCTTCGTGGTAGATTTTTTTAAAGGAATATAGGCAATATTCGTGGAAATGTGTGGACTATCAAAATCCAATGCTCATTTTATTGAAGTTAGTGACAAGGCATTATTTTATAGTGAAAAGAGGGAATATTTAAATGTTCACTATCCGTTAGCAACACTGTTCGTTCGTGGGGGAAGGCACATTATTAAGCCCCTCCCCTACCCACCCAAGAAGGCACAAATAGCCTTTCATTTGGAGTTCGCCACTATTAAGTTTTTTTTTAAATGCCCAAAAAATCGACACGAATTGTGATTACTCATGCTGATTTTTCTTGCAATACTTTTTCTCTCGAATTGCTATCATGACACAATGATATGATGATACACTTTTCATTTGCTAAAGTAAAACTTTTTTTGGCACATTGACTACAAGTTAGAAATAAAAGCCAGAAAAAGACGAACGGAAAAAATTGCTAAAATTTTTTTCGCTTTGTGTTTTATCGTCCGCCAAAAACTTAATACGCTTATTTGTCTAAAGGTTGGTTTTGGGCGGAGACTAGACCATCCTAACTTTAAAAAATAAATTAAAAAATGGTCACGCCCAATAGGGGGGTTATTTTACTTGTTTTTTTTGGTAAAGGAAACAAAATCAAAGGGGTAATTTAGCCGGAGGCCGCAAGACGGGCTTTTTGGGGGGAGGAGGTGGAGGTCCGTCGTCTTCGACACCTTCGAGAACCACGTCAACCGAAATGGGAGACTATAGAATACAATATATGTGTTAAAAATATAATTACACAGAAAATTCGTGTGTAAGGAACTTTCATTCCAGGGATTTGCAATAGTTAGCGAGCTTAAAGCAAAAAGTGCGTATAGTTCAACGTTCTATCCCATTAATAACACGGTGAGCGCAGAACAGTTCAAGTATAGAGTCTTTACCAAATTCGCTCTCTAGCGGCAAGAATGGGCGAAATCCACCATTTTAGGTACGTTTTCTACAAGGCGCGTATAGCAAACCAAAGAAATTTTGCTACTTAAACTAAACAAATTCTTCAGAATCTGAAATAAGAAAACAGTGTAACAGACAATAATTGGTACTTGTCTGTTGTTGTTTTGGTTTGTTTACTTTACGCGCCTTGTAGAAAACGTACCCTAAATGGTGGATTTCGCCCATTCTTTCCGTTAGATGGCAAATTTGGTAAAGACTCTTTAAGAAAAAGGTTGTGTTAGACTTCTTTAAAAAAATCTCTTGACAGTAATGTAGTTAACATCAAGAAGTATGACACATAAGTGTCACTTACGTTGTTGTTGCCTTAAAGAATTTGAAACATTCAAATTAATGTTCAAACTTGCACTAATTCAGGCAAATTCTACGAATTTTGAAAAAATCAAAATTTCGAAATCGAAGATTTGAAACATCTACATTGTTAATCTACTACATTAGAACTTCTTAATTGGGATCTAAAAGTACTTTATCAGTTGTGACATTGAAGAGTGCGAATACTACAAAAAATAGTAAATTAGACAAAATATTAACAAAAAAATTAGTCATTTCGCGAGCCAAAGCAGGGAGCAGTACAAGTAAAAGAAGAAAATGTGGAGCTTACTGTAACTGCAGATCCAGTTAAACGGTGTTGAAGTGGAGACGGTGACGAGAAAGTCGGAGAACTCACGGCAGTTTGGGTTAAACGCTTGGCTGGGAGAACAGGACTTCCCAAGGCTTGATGATCATTCAAATTGCAATAATCGGCCATGCTTTGTTTAGCCGGCAAAGGTGGTGGGACGTCATCCACAGACGAAGTCAAAGACGCTAAAAACATCCAGAAATTAATGCTTAAACAATTAAAACTCCCAATCATACCCACAATTTGAACACAATCATACCACAACTTGAACACATTCATACCACAACTTGAACACAATCATACCACAACTTCCATTAAACGATCGATCTATCTTTAAGCGAATTAAGCAGTATTCCTATATCGATTCCTATATTCCTATATCGATTCTTAAGCAATATTGCAACCGACTACTTGTCAAACTTGTGTGAACTCACTAATTAATAATCCACATTTCCAACCGATTGTTTTTTTAATCCTTTTCGTTTTAATCCTAATAAGCAGAGTAACTTAACTCTTTGATTACTAATCAATAATCCACATTTCCGACCGATTTTCCAAAAATTTCTAGAAAAATTAACGAAAAAACCTGGAAAATTTGGAGTCTAATTTGAATATTAGTACAAAGAGCAATTGAGCGATTCTAACTTTCGAACTTTACCTAACGACTCGGTGCTACGAGACGGACTAGAAATTCCTCCTCCAACAGAGAGGTCTGAATAGGCGCTAGGTGGGCGTGGTAACGTCAAGGATCTTCTATCCCGATTGGCATCCATTCTCAAAGGCCTTTTTGGTGTCAACTGTTTTAAAAACAAAGAAATAGGCCCATTAATACCAAGCCAAAAAATGACTCAAATATACGAATAATCCATGAAAAAATACCAAAAATTCGATTACTTGTTGGCTTAGTTCAAAAATAGGCGAAACGGCTTCGACAATCTCGCAAGATTTCGCAGTTTCTTCTACAGGTTCTGTTGGCATCCCTGTGAGCGTGCTCCCGTTTCCAATGGAGAGCGTCAGATTGGGAAAGGGACTACATTTGGCCGAGTTCATGCTCATACGTCTCAAAGAGTCTTTTCTGATTTTGGTGAGGGTGCTACTATTTGGCGAAAGAGTAGTCGTTTGGGTCGTGGTGACCGTGGACGGGATGGCCAGACTGGGCGACCTTTTCTTGTGCTTTTTAGGAGTAATGAGCGAAACACTGGAGCCAGCTAAGGAACTATACGAAGGGGTGTGGCGTGTGAAAAGCGAGGTGCTAGACGATTGGCGAGCAGGAGCAGCTTTGGCAGGCGATACAGGGAACACTGGAGTGTGGTTGGTTCTCGTCGGAGTGGCTTGGGGCGAAACAAAATGCTGCGAGAACCTACAAAAAATTTCGGAAAATAAAATAAACATTTAATCATAATCCGTACGTTAGTCAAGCTGGGGAAAGCCAACATAAATAAGTCAAAATTAACAGAAAGCTGGTTAGCACACGCAAAAAAAAAGGGATAGCAATCGCAGGCAAACTCCCGAATGTCACCTGGAACTCGTGCTCAAATTGACCAAACTTTGGGACAACCCCGCCAGGGAAAAAGTCCCCAGTCCCGTAAAAGTAGGCGGTCTGGTAGAATTGGTGGAAGTGGGAGTGGGCGTGTTAGGCATGCATTCAGAAACAACCACATGGGAACTAACAACAATACAATATGCAAACGAAACCTCAAACTAAGCGTTCAAGATCGCAGGTGCCCTTTACGGCGGCTATAGAGCTCTTGCTAAACCACGCCTCTCGCGGCAAGAGTTGGCGACACCCGCCATTTTGAGTACATTGAAGTTAAGGTAAACAAACAACAACAAACTGTTTTCCGTGAATATTGGTTTCGCTTTGTGTCTTTTTGTTTGTTTACTTGAGCTACTTGTAAAAGCTGTAAGCAAAACCAAACTATTCACGGAAAACAGTTTGTGGTTGTTTGTTTACCTTAACTTAAATGTACTCAAAATGGCGGGTGTCGCCAACTCTTGCCGCGAGAGGCGTAATTTGGCAAAAGCTCTATTTCTGAATAAAAAAAAACAACGAATCGAAAAAAAAATTAATCGTTTTTGTTTTCTTCTTAAATCTAATTAATTGTTAGGTACGGGTGTGGAATATTGGAAGAAATTAGTTTACTACATGCACAACCCCTTTAGGTTAGTTAATAGACAGTATGCCATACAACCAAAACGAGAAATTAATAAATAAACTAATTGTTTATAAAAATACAAAAATAATTGCCAACTTACTCTCCGGAGATACTGCTAGTGGACAAGCGGTTTTCGGAAGCTACTTGCACGGCTTTCAAAGTCTGATTGTTGCGAATCGCAGCCATTTGCCTATCCAAAGCAGGATCCCCGCTCTGGAACGTGAAAATTTAGTAAGTTAGGACCAAAAGACGACAGAATTCATGAGATAATGTACCCGTTTGCCATATTTTTCTTCAATATGCTCTCGCATGCGCTGAAAACACTCTTCTATCCGCACGTGCAGCGGAACCATGGCTTCCGAGCAGCGCAAACGATGCAATTTCAAACCCGCTTGTAACAAAGGCACTTGTAATGCGAACAACTCTTGTAAACGCATAACGTAACTGGCGTTTTCGGGGAATGCTTGTAAATACGAGTCTGAAAAGAATGCCTAGACGGGCGAATCCCAAATTACTACCTTAATCAACGAGAAATGGGACAAGTTTACTTTTTCGTATTTGGAAATGCCGCCATTGACGGCCGCGTCCACAATTCCGTTGAGTTTCATAGATAAAGGTGATAATTGCAAGTTGGAATCGGATTCATGCGCCAAAATGAGATCACGCAGGTTTTGATTGGCTGCTTCCATCGTTTCAATCGCCGTTTTGACGGGACAGAGCTCGAAAACTTCCACTCGCGTCACTGGGAACCATCGTAAAATGCCTGGCAGAGGGTAAGACGTCTCCAGGATGGTCCTTTCTAAGCACAGCGACGAAAACTCGTTGTCCGAATCTCGCTGACCACGATGGAATGGCCTGGAATACGAAAACTTTTGCACCTGGGAGCAAACCCCCCCCCAAAAAAGCCAATAAACTTCCTTTTTCATTCTTAATAGCAAAAATATACCTGGTTGACGCGATAAAAGCGCAAAATCTGCTCGCTAACCACTTTGCCAGCAAATCTGTCCCATTTCTCCATAACCGGGTCCACTTTATTGATCTGCAAATCTGGAAATGATGCAAAAACAAAGTAAAACTCAGTAAAAACACAAAATTCCCCCCAAAAACATTACATTGCTGCGGCGAATCCATAATTTCTTTAGGCGGTGCAGTCAACTCCTTCATTATTTCAGCATTGGGGAATTGCATGAGGATTCGGTTGCTAAAATCGCTCAGAAACTCGTACTCCTTGCCGCGAAAGACATAAACCTACAATAAAAGGATCGCGATGACGAAATAATTCAAGAAAATTCAACGCGAAGAACCTTGTTTTGAAGAAATGCTGGAAATCCGCGCCCGTAGAAAGCTACGCGGAAGTATTCAGGCTCTGGACGCATTTGCTTCATGACATTGTCGTATAAGCCCGCCATTTGCCTGAGCAAGGCACTTAACTGCACGTAGTCAAACGTTTCTTTCTCGTATTGAGCAGCGAGCTCTTTACACAGCGTCAAGGCGCATTCCCACATCTGTGAAAGAGACAAAAATGATTAAAATACAGAAAACAAAACTACAAAAATGCTCAAATTTGGTTTTCCTTACTTTGCCTTTGTCGAAAAACACAATGGATTCCACGTACAGCGCTTGCTTCAGCTGGCGATGTGTTTGGCAAAGGTTGTACTTGGAAGTACGTAACAAGGGTGGCAAAGAGGCGTCCGACCATTGTAATAATTTGGCATGCAATTGCAACGTGAACGCCGCTTCAGTGTAGTTATCACATTCCAAGTGTAAATCGCAGAGTTTGTTCAAGTACCGGATGTACATTTCCTGACGTCCAATCTCGCTATAAAAGTCCTGTAACGAAAATAACAAAAACAGTTTTACTTTCCATTTTACTCATTATTTTGAATAAATCTAAAAATAAATCCATTATGCAAACCAGCAAATTGACGGTGCAGCCCATACGATTCTCGCGATTCTCATCTGTAATGATGGAACGGTATTCCAATAGTCTTTCCATCAATCGAGTTACAGTACGCACAAATTTCAAGCCCTGAATACCCCCCAAAATAGAATACATCAAAAGAATAGCGTTATTATTCGCTTTCCTGTACTTATTTTAATGAATTCATTACCTGATCGCGTAAAGTGGAATGGTTTTCACACAATTCGGTCAAAGTAGCATGGAACAGGTCTTTGTAATGCTCATCGCCTCTTCCGCCTTCCACTAAAGCGTCCAACTGGACAATCATATTATTCTCAACCTAGTCAAGCAAGCAAAACATGAAATAATTGTCTAGAAGGGTTTAATTAGCGTTTACTTCAATGAAATTTCCTTTGATGATGGAAGAATCGCGTTTGCCATCACTGTAATGCTCGCTTTGGATCTTCGGGGCGTAAAATTCGCACTGCATCATATCAAAAAACATCGGAATGGTCGCTTTACGGAGTTCAGCTTCAGGAATGAGGGTCATTTCTAAAAAAGGTCCCACCATCGCAGGCACAAACGCAATCTTATGTTGACCTAAAGAGGCATATAAAAAAAGGATTAAGAACCCAATTCAAATAACTAAATATAAAATAAAATAAAAACGAATTACCTAAATTAAACCACATGCTGCGTATTTCAAAACCCATTTCACGCCGCATATCCTTGTATCTCGATGTGACTTTCCGACGCTTGGCTTGTGAAAACTGCTCCAATTGCAAGGGCGACTGTGTCAAAAAGGCGATGGAACAATGGAAGAAGTTATTCCAGACTTGCTGCTCAAACGGGTTCGAGAACGCGTCGCGAATAACATGCGAAAAGTATCTTAACGCCTTTAACGTGACACTAAAAAGAAAATACCAAAATTCATTAGTAAAGAATTCAACCTTTTTTCCGGGTTTTTTTCCTAACCTGTTCTGCAACATTATCATATCCGCCCAGTCACTGGGATACACTTGTCGCGACACCAAATCCTTAAACACGAGCAAGATTTCCATCAAGAAATCCAGTAGATCAGATTTGGTTCTAAAGCTCGCCAAATAGTTCTTATAGTGCTGTGACGTCATTTGCCGAAAGACAGAAACCATAACCGCCACCAATTGCCACTGCAAAAAGAAATAGTACGCAAATTAGCAGTGCATATAGTTAAGTTAGATTAAAATAATCAAATAAATAATAATGATAATACAATCATAATTAGAAATGCAAATTAGAATCTTAAAATAATAATTTAAAAAAACTTACGACCAAGTTATCTTCACGGTCCATGGAAATTACGCTTTGAATAATGGTTCGTAAAACGATCATCATAATTTCGGTAATATCTTGATGCGTGGGTCCAATTTCCTTTTGGAAAAGCACTTCCATAATATCGGTTAGTATCTTGATGCATAACTCCAACTATTTTTGGTCAAAAACAGAAAAAAATTCTCCATGAATGGTTTCGCAATCTTTCCAAAAAACATGTCAACCAAAGCATGAATGACTAAAACCAACAAAATTTCAACAAACAAAACCAAGGAAAGCTGAAGTAACATGCAGAAAGCGAATTAACTCAAATGAAATGAAAGGGAAGCTAATGAAAAGGCTCTCTTCACCTCTTCCCTACGAGTTGTGTGACTGACAACACGAGGTTGATGGTTAGCACCCAAGAGTTTGGCCGCTTTGGCTACGGATTTTTTCTGGTGTCGTAATTCCACCGTAAACTAAAAAAACCATCAAGCATGCGATAATAAAAAGGGGAAAAAACACACCCATAACTACAATGTTAACATTTAGGTTAGAAAGCACAACTAAAAGTATCTAACCAGACGAATTGGAAGAAATGAACCGTTTTGAAACTAAATGAAGCCCAAAATAGAGAATTCTTGACTAAGAGTTACGTAAATTACCTCTTCTTTGCCACTTAAAAGCTCTTTGACTTTGTAGCAAATCACGGGTAACAAAATGGCACGACATTGAGGCAATTTAAAAAGGTCACTGTGTACGATATCATCAACCGTCATCATCTTTTGCTTGGTTAAACGCCCAGGATTCAAGTTATTCAGCAACTGGACCAGGATTCGACTGAAATGGGTCCAAAAATCGAGAATTACCTTCATTTTAAGGGTCCGTAAAGTACTAGAGGGTTACCTGAAACGAGCAGCATCGAAAACTTGCAGAATATCAGGAATGGTCGACGGTAGAAAGCGAAGGCAAGCTCCTTGGACCAAGAGTGTGCAATCCGTGGTATGTGTCATCAAAACTGACAAGCTCTGCAGTAAACCTTCCAAACACTGCTCGAATTCCACTTGGTGTTTTCCCTCGTACAATCTAGCGTTACCCAGAAAGTAAAATTTACACGATTTGTAAAGAATTTCGATGAAATGCAAGGGTATAACTTACGCTGAAAAGAGTTGACGCGAACGGACGATAAATTTGCACAAATACTGCAAGGATTTCATGGCTTTCAGCAGCAAATCCGAGCCCTCGTTTAACGTTGCTTGGTCTATATAGTTTTTCAAGACTATTAATAGCTTACTGGAACGAAAAATACCGAATAAATTACATAGAACGAAAAGAAATCAGTCAAATTCTGTTTACTTGTAAGCTAAAGTTGCACTGAAATTATCTTGGATGTACAGTTCTAATACGGGTTTAAAATGCTCGTATTTGTGGTCGGACACCAGTCCAATAATAAAAACCTATTAAAAAGGAAATTAATGTAATGTAGTTAATAAAATAAATCATACAAAAGAATTAAAAAATACAAAATAATAAAATAATAAAAATAAACAAACAATAGAACAATACCAACATAGGCGGAAGCCTACGTTGGTATTACATGAAAAAAAAGTAAATAAATAATAAAAATTGTAGTCATTTTACCAAGCATTCAAAGACGAGGTCGTCGTAAACGTTGGAATCCGAGTTTTTCATAAGAATGCTAAACAAGGCATCTAAAACATCCTGTAGGAATTTGACCACTTCTTCCCCGTCCACTTTCATCAAGGCATGCAGACTGACTTGGAGGTCTTCCGAGGACCAATATTGGAGTAAACTCAGCAAATCGACTAAAAAATAAAATAAAAAGATGGATTACTCTCCAAGCCTATCCACTTCAGAGGCTAATTAACTTGATTTTAGGCCTAATTTAAGAATTGTCGAAGAATTCTTACCGTTTTGAGTCAATTTGGTGGAGCAGATACATGTGGCAATGGTCAAAATTTCTTTATTGCTCACGGACAAGCCCACGACGCTCCGTTTGCTCTTTTCGACCGCATCTTGCCATTCGGAGCGCGTGGAAGGCAGGGTTAAATAAACTTTGTCATTCTCGTCCCATTTGCGATGGTCCACTTTGTAGACGAGCAAATCGTGCTGCACGTCTTTTAAAGTTGTTCCATTGTCTTGCACCAGTTTCACAAACGCCATGGCAAAAGCCTTTTCGTTGCGATCTTTGACGTCATTCGAGGACCTAAACGCACCAAAAAGGAAGAAGATGAATAAAATTATGTTAAAAGAAGATGTTAAAAGAGGATGTATATGAAATTCCAAGGAATTCGAAGTCTACCTGTGCTTGAAGGTGAAACGGAGATGACTTTGGTAGAATTCTTCAATTGGAATGGCCACTTTGAACGTCTCGGACCACTTGGGCTTGTCTTCGTGGTAATAGACGACTGATCGGTACTCATTTTGCGCGTCAATACCTCCGCCCACAAAAATGACGCCCTAAAACCAAGGTATTAGTCATCCCACATCAAAATTTACTCAATTTTTGCCAAAAATACGTACCGGAATGGCTTCGCCGTTGCTGTTGCAGACTTTGACGGTTACTTCAATGTTTTTCTCAGAGGATTTGGAACCTCGCGTCAATTCCCCGCTCGCTAGAGTTACGTACAGGTCATTGCGCACATCCCCGGGTAAAATGACCTCAGGAAATCCCATTTTACGTGCCACCGCGACATTTCCAACCACTAGCGCTGGATGCTCATCTGAAACCTGTGTCAAAGGACCACAAAAGACCATAAAAGTCAACGAAATCCCAAATTAATTGCGCAGAAAGTATACCTGTTTCATATCGCCATGCAAAACCTTTAAAGAGCACCATAAGCCTTGCCCTTTGTGCTCTTTTTGACCGAAATCTCGCGAGTTGATGATCCGCTTCAAGGCGTTTTCCAAAGATTCGCGTTCGCCACATCTAATACGCAAAAAAACGGACTTTTAACACAGAAGAATTAAGACAGAAAATCCAAAGGAGCAAAATTAACTGTAAAAACGGCACAAAGTGCTGCTTATCTTCATCCGTTTCCAATTTTCCGCACACGAAGCTACTGATATCCATGGCCGCAACCCCGAACGGTCTCCGGACGCTGTGGTCAGTCGAAATTTTCTTGAGAACTGCACTGGATCCTCGCCTGATGTCCACCGCATCCCGTCCATCCATTGACCCCACACGGACCACATAGCAAACGACGTATAAGTTTTCTCGTTCCAAGTCTTTGTTCCCTAAATCCTGTAAAAGACACACATATACGTATGACTGTGTTGAACAATCATAATAATAATGATTTACGGTATAGAGAACTCGCAAATTGCCCATTTGGTCCAAATCTTGGGTCAATCCAGACTTGCTCCAACGAACGACATAACTTTCGGTGATGGGCTTGCCCTCTTTGGCGTCATACAAGCACATTACGAGTTCCGCGTCCTCTGTTAGACGACAAACAAAATTCCGCACCGACAGGAAGAGCATATGGGCGTGCCAAACAACGCTTTTGACATACTTGTTCTCTGTATGGTTTTGCTAATAACAAAAAGAAGAAAAACGGTTGAGTAATCAACTAAAGAAGAAGTTTACGATCTTACTGCTGAACTTTTGATGCGTTTAGTGGCGATTTCATGCTGGCGATACAGTTGGATGGTGGAGGTAACATCTGCGCTTAGCAAGTTTCCTTGTTCGTCTCGTACGAGGAGGTCCAAACCGAGAAAACTAGTATAGACATAAAAGGAAGCTTAAGAAATTATCGCTTCTATTTAAGGCTTTTAAAAAAGGAGGAAAACGTTTATTACTGATTGCCCAAGTCTATCCGGGAAGTCACCGCTTGTTTGAGATCCTTAAGCTCGTCTACAGTTAACGTGCCGGATAGTATGGTGTTGCGATAGCTCAGTAACTCGTTCATCATATTCCGCATTTTGTGCCATAATGCTTTTTCGAAAGACGAGCTCCGTGACTAAAATAAATAGAAACAAAATTAAAAATAAAAGGTTAAAATAAGGTGTGGGTTGGGTTTCTTACTACGTAAAGACGTTTCCATAGCTGGCCCCATTCCCGTAACACAGAATTGATCTCTTGGACAATCGTAGGTTGTGAAGGAATAATTAACTCACCAGCTCTAAGAATGGAGATTAATAAACACGAGTGAAACATGATTATAGAGCGTTTAAATGCGTTTAAGAATCAATTTTACCCGGTTTTGTCAAGATATGCTTCTTGGATATGGATGTAGGACTTGGGGTAAATTCCTCGTAAGTTTTTATTCCGGATGCTGCACCCAAAGAACCAATCTTGGGATTCGCAGAAGTTCTGTACCGAGTCCCCCACGCATAGTTTCAAGGAATGCGGGCCATTATGATTCTGGAAATTCTGGATAACTGTTGAAATATAAGAAGAAAACACAATTAGTCACAAGTCTGAGAGGCTGAGATTCTACTACAAATCAAAGGAAATAAAGAATGTAGAGCTAGTGCCGTAGGCGTAGAGGTAGAACTAGAAGATCAAGAGAAGTAAGAAGCTGAGAAAGGCAAAGGATATACCCCACGTAACAAAGAAAATAACAAAAAAGGAAATTTAATTGAGCTTACCGACACCATATTTATCTTTCTCGGATACTAGTCTCCAGACGGTCATTTTGTCAATTCCACGAGAATATCAACTGTCAAAAGGCTTGGACAAAAAAAAATTAGACATCGAAATCAAAATAGCAAACACTTGTTGATGCCACACCCCGGGGGGTTGGTTTAAAGAGCGCGCTGCGAATAGCGAACCTCAAACCGCTAGGATCGGCGAGTACATTTGGTTTTCAGCCAGTAAAATTAAAATAATTAGAAGTTTATTGGTTTAAAATGACCACATCTAAAATTAAGTCTGATTTTAAGCTTTTAAAATTATGTTGCGCTAAAAGCTGCAGGGTTGTAATACTATCCAGAAACGCGTGGTTGAGTCTCCTACCGCTTATTCCTGGCAATGTTGTGCCACATGCACTGACTGTTTCGTCAAAGCAAACAGAAACCAACATTCGAATCCAACATAAAAAATACCATGGCTGACAGATTAACTCAATTGCAAGATGCCATTAACACGGTAAACATGCATAATATTAATATTATAATCCTTTACTTATTTATTCCCAAGTATGAAGTAATATCTTACCTAATGCTAATTTATTGAATCTTTGACTTTGCTTTGTTTTGATAGCAAGCTGAAAATTTATGCAACAGCATAGGAATTCTTCAACAAGTAGCTCCTTCAAGTAGTTTTGACCGTACCAATGGTAATCGCACCCCTCAGCAATCAGGAGAAGGTAATCGTCTATAATATAATTCCTATCTAGCATTATGCTAATTAAAATATTTATTTGCATCCTAGATTACGCTCAGCTTTTCGCCACCTTGATAGCGCGCTGTGCCAAAGATATTGACGTTCTAGTCGATTCCTTACCTTCTGAAGACTCCACCTCAGAGCTCCAGGTAAAATTAAATCCGTCTCCAACTATTCTAATTAACTCAATTGTTTTATTTTAGGTTGCTAGTCTTCGGCGTTTGGAAATCGAGAACCAAGAATCTGCCTTGCGGTTAGAAGAAGTGGTCCGACAAGGAGAAAAGCTACTAGAGAAAGTCCAGTACGCTTTGCATGATATCGCCCAAGCTCAACTGAACATGACCAAGAGAAAAAACGTGCAAGATGGTTCTTTGTCTTAAAACTAATTCATTCCATGTTCGATGTTCCCTTTGTTTTCTTAGGTTCTTTATTGTAAGGACATAAGTATACATCAATCTCATCCAGTTTCTTCGTTTGTTTATACATATGTAGTAATCTTGTTCCGTACGTGTTACCGCATGTCGTTGTACGTATCATATGAACTTTTCTGTTTGCAAACTCGTTCCCCACAAAGAGGACAAAGCTTAGCAAAACACATGAGAGCTCAGGCTTGAAGAGCTGCGAGTGATTTCGTGGCTTAGTTTACCTAACGGGATCTTTCGGATTGGTGATACTTTGTGGGTTTTCTTGTTTGGAGCGTTCTTTTACTCGTGACCTGAATTCAAATTCGCGCAATAATGACAGAAGAAGCTACGAAAAAGTATATTTAATTGATTAAAATAAGCACCTGCTACTAACACTACTAAACTAACATTAAAATAAAAATAATTAAGTTTGACTGGAACCCGGAACCTCGGTCACTGGGTCAGCGAAAATAAATAAATAGGAACAACTTCTTTTTTTGTAATTTCAGCTAGGAAGCGAACACAAAGGCCATCTATGAATGAATAAACGTGTTATTTCCTACCTTTGTTTATTAACTTCGTAGGTCGTATTCCAAAGAAAGGTTCTTTATTTTTAATGTGAAATTTAAATTCTGAAATGAAAACTACAGTGGAGGGCTACAGATATAGTCCAAATTCAAGCGAAGATTCCAATGGAGCTACCGAATCAGACAAGTTTTTATCTAAGTCTAAGGAAGAGCAAGAGACCGCTCCGATAATGCCTTATAAAAAGTACATAAAAACTATCTTAAATTTTCCTTAAAAGTAAAACGCATTTTAAAAATCTAACAAAAGATCAAAGCATTCCCGAAAGACCAAGAAATATCGACGAGACGCAACTCAACCTCTTCGTAACTTGAAACTAACCACGACCACGTAATGACCTAATGTCGTAATATTAACATTTAACTATGAAATTTTGCTCGCCTTAAGCTTAAAAAGTGCTAAAAGTAAAATTGTCTTCTAATATGAACTTGTATATTTTCGCAGCTACCATTTCAAACGCAGTCATATGATCGTGGTAGGATTGGTAACAGTCATTTGCATTGTTGGCGTTGGCGTTGGTTTGGGTGTTGGATTACCCAGAATTGCCTCCAATTCAGACAAGAAATTAGATCCCGTCCAGAGTGCGTCTACGATTTCACAGACTTTTGAAGCGCCGCCAGTAGGATACGAAACCAAGCCCAGTGCCCGAGTTTCTAATTCGCGGTTAGGGAAATTCCAGCACGCTGCAGTTAACGTAGATGGAACACCGTGTGAGAAAACTGGAAAGTATATCAAATACTTCTTTAATGGTTAATCGTATTAATTCTTCCGACTCGTTAGGGAGATCCTCGAGAGGAACGGAACAGCTATGGATGCTGCGATTGCTACCATGTTCTGCTTGGGAGTGGTGAATAGCCAAAGCATGGGATTAGGCGGAGGATTTCTGATGACGTATTATGACAAAGCGACAGGCGTCGTAGAATCTTTGGATGCACGTGAAACTGCCCCTTTAGCCGCCACGGTAGATATGTTTCAAGGAAAAGAGGCTTTAAGTCGAAGTGGTACGCAAAAGTGAAACTTTTAACCATTTTTTTATCAATAACAAAGAAATTTAAGGAAGTCCTAAGCTTAACTTTGTTTTTACTGGTACAGGTGGATTGGCAGTGGCAGTGCCATCAGAGTTGAAAGGATACTGGGAAGGTCATAAGAAGTATGGTCGATTACCTTGGAAGGAATTAGTTTTACCTGCTGCCAAATTAGCGGAAGAAGGTGTACGAGTTAACCGCCATAAAGCCAATGGCTTACGAGTCGTGAAGGATCTGATTTTGGCCGAACCTTCAATGAGGTGATTTTATTAAACGGTAGTAAACTGACGGATTTATTTTATGCGAGTTTATTTTTTATTTTATTTATCTGTTTTTATTTGATTTTTGATACAAGTTTATTTTATTTCTACGCAGGGAAGTGTATGTGAATCCTTTAACCGGTCGTTTGCTAGAAGAAGGGGATTTGTTTAAAGACGTACGCTTGGCCAAGACACTACGCCGAATTGGGGAAGAAGGAGGGGATATCTTGTACACAGGCAGTTTGGCGCAGGAGTTCGCCAAAGATTTGAAAGCGCATGGATCAATTATCACGTTAGAAGACTTGGAAAGTTACCGCGTTGTATGGAGAAAGCCGGCTAAATCCATCTTACATGGCAATATGACTCTTTATGCACAGCCACCACCTGGATCAGGCATGTTGCTCGCGTACGTTATGAATATTTTGGACGAATACCAATTCACGCCCGAGCGTGTCAACGAATCGCCTGAATCACTCGCCTTAACCCACCATCGCATTGCTGAAGCGTTCAAACATGCCTACGCTCAGCGAACCAAGTTATCAGATCCTGCTTTCGAAGATATTCATCAAGTAAGCTCCAGACGTTTCAGCTTTACATAGAATTCACTATTATTCCTTGAGAAAAGGGAAAACCTTAGCTAACGTGACTCTTTCAATTGTATTAATAGCTTGTTATTCCTGTTTAGCTAGTCCTGAATTTGACATCCGAGGAGTTTGCGGCGGATACACGAGCCAAAATCAACGATTTCCGAACATCAAACGATTCCAGATACTATGGCGCCATTTTCTATAACGCAGAAGACAAAGGCACTTCTCATGTTTCGATTGTCGCTCCTGATGGCAGTGCAGTTTCGGCGACTTCCACTGTTAATTACTAGTAATTTACACTTAATCAAGTCAAACTCATTGATGACGAGTGTTACAATTTTCAAAACCCAGTTTTGGTGCCATCTTCCGGTCCTTGTCAACAGGAATCGTATTGAACAACGAAATGGACGACTTTTCAGCACCCAACATTACAAATCTCTACGGAATTAGACCTTCACCTGCCAACTTTATCGCACCTGGGAAACGTCCCGTATCCTCTATGTGTCCTGTGATAGTCATCAATGATGACGGGAGTGTGCGTTTCGTAGCTGGAGCGGCAGGTGGAGCCAAAATCACATCAGCTACTGCTTACGTAAAGAATTTAACGAAAAATCATAATTAAAATAAAACTAAACCAAGTGGTTCAAGTGGTAAATCAAGTGGTTCTTTTTACGGGTTTTTAATAGGTCATGATGCAAAATCTATGGTTTGGTAAAGACATAAAGACTGCCATTGATAACCCTCGTTTTCATCACCAGTTACTGCCTATGGAAGTGGGATACGAGCAAGATTTCCCCCACGTAAACATGTTTTTCTGTTGTTTTCATAAGTGAGCTAACATGTTTTTTGTTTTCGTATCATAGACAATTGTGGAGGGTTTGGAGCAACGAGGACATGCCATTTCTCAATATGCAGGCTGGGGATCAGTCGTCATTGGCATTGCTCGTGAAAAAGACGGGTTTTTGTACGCCAATTCGGATTTTCGCAAAACGGGAGATGTGGACGGTTTTTAGAACGTGGCCTTGTAAAACGTCATCTTATTTTGTAATCCCAATTTTTGGGGAAACCTTTTAGTCGGGATTTGGTTCTTTGAATTACTTTGAATTACATTTTTGAATTTGAATTACATTTAAAAACCGAATTAATTGATTGTGGAATACGGAAGTGGAATACGCGCAAGATTTCCCCCACGTAAACATGTTTTTCTCTTGTTTTCATAAGGGATGGCCTTGAATATATGGAAGCTAGGAAAGAGGCAAAGGTACAGCTTCTGTTTAGCTAACGAGACCTTCAGTTGTTGTCTTATGGTTTGTCTGGTTTTATGTCCTGCTCATGACCTAAATTGAAGCATTCGCAATGGATGTGTTTACGAAAAGGTAAGTTTCAATTCAACTGAAAAGGGGCATTTGGTCTTATAATGGCCGACACAAATTAAAAAGTAACCTAGGTTTTTAGTTTAATTGAATATACTCCTTAAAGTAAACAAACACATTTAAAGCTCAAAGAAAAGGACCAAGAAGAAGTTTCCGAAAGACCAAGACATAGACATGAAGCTTAACCCTAGCCCGTCCCTTTTCGTAACTTGAAACTACAACCAGCAACCATAGTATACATAAATTTCGCAGGTCCCGTTCCAAGCGCCGCCGACATTTGATAGCCGGAATAGCCGGAGGCTTGGTAATAGTGATTTGCACTGTCGGAATTGGCCTTGGCTTGGGCATTGATTTAAATAGAAAAACTTCCCATTCCGGAAATCAAGTCCAAAGCCCGTCGACGATTCTACAGAATTCTGAAGCACACGCAGGCAAATCCGAAACGAAGCGCGACGTTCGAATTTCTACTTCAAAACTAGGAAAGTACAAGCATGCAGCTGTCAACGTTGATGGAGCACCTTGTGAGAAGATTGGCAAGTAAAATAATTTCTTCTTAGTGAGTTATGTTACACCTTGTTCATATGGTTTCGCTTGCTAGGGAGATCCTCGAGAAAAACGGATCAGCCATGGATGCTGCGATTGCTACCATGTTCTGCGTGGGCGTGGTGAATGGTCAAAGCATGGGCTTAGGCGGAGGATTTCTGATGACGTATTACGACAAAGCTACAGGCGTCGTAGAGTCTTTGGATGCACGCGAAACTGCCCCTTTAGCTGCCACGGTAGATATGTTTCAAGGGAAGAAAGATTTATTTCTAGCTGGTAGGCAAATGTTACACTTTAAAGGAAATCCAACGCTTAATTTTGTTTTACTTGCATAGGTGGATTGGCAGTGGCGGTACCGTCCGCACTGAAAGGATATTGGGAAGGTCATAAGAAATATGGACGTTTACCCTGGAAGGAGTTGGTATTACCGACTGCTAGATTAGCAGAAGAAGGAGTGCGAGTTAACAGGCACAGGGCCTTTATCTTACGGCGAATAAAAGACAGGATTTTAGCTGAATCATCAATGACGTAATTTTCTTAAAAACGGAGATAATAGAGAGATTTTAACATTCTTCTATTTTTTATTTACTATATTCTGGTCTACTTTTAGGGAGTTGTGTGTGAATCCTAATACGGGTAATTTGTTTGACGAAGGAGACTTGTTTAAGGATCTACGCTTGGCCAAGACATTACACCGGATTGCGGAAGAAGGAGGGGATATCTTGTATACAGGCAGCTTGGCGCAGGAGTTCGTCAATGATATGAAAGCACATGGCTCAATTATCACGTTAGAAGACTTGGAAAGTTACCGCGCTGTATGGAGGACGCCGGCTAAAGCCATCTTACGTGGCAATATGACTCTTTATGCGCATCCGCCACCTGGATCAGGCGTGTTGCTCGCGTACATTATGAATGTATTGGACGAATACCAATTCACCCCCGAGAGTGTCAACGAATCGCCTAAATCACTCGCGTTAACCCATCATCGCATTGCTGAAGCCTTCAAACATGCTTTCGCAGAGCGAACCAAGTTATCAGATCCTGCTTTTGAAGATATGCATCAAGTAGTTTCAACTAATTTTGCCTGTGCTTACAATGGGTGATTTACCGTCTCAAATTGTGCTTCTGGCTCCTATAGCTAGTCGAAAAATTGATTTCCGAGGAGTTTGCGGCTGAAACGCGTGCCAAAATCAACGATTCTCGAACTTTTAACGATCCCAGACACTATGGCGCCGTTTTCTTCAACCCGGATGATAAAGGCACTTCCCATGTTTCCATCGTTGCCCCTGATGGCTGTGCAGTTTCAGTCACTTCTTCGGTTAATTACTAGTAATTATGTGATTGAATGAATTATACAGCCTATTAACTAAGCATTTGAAATGTTTAAACCTAGTTTTGGCGCCATTTTCCGGTCCATGTCAACAGGAATTGTGTTGAATAGCGAAATGGACGACTTTTCATCCCCTAACATTACAAACCTCCATCGACTTAAGCCCTCTCCCGTCAACTTTATCGTACCTGGAAAGCGTCCCGCGTCCTCTATGTGTCCTGTGATAGTCGTCAACGATGATGGGAGTGTGCGATTTGTAGCTGGAGCGGCAGGTGGAGCCAAAATCATATCAGCTACTGCTTATGTAAAGAAATATTTTTTACAAAATCATAATTAAAGTATAAACCTCAAGTGGTTCTTTTTGCTTTTTTAAATAGGTCATGATGCAAAATCTATGGTTTGGTAAGGACATAAAGACTGCCATTGATAACCCTCGCTTTCATCACCAATTACTGCCCATGGAAGTGGGATATGAACAAGGTTTCCCTCCCGTAAACAAGTCTTTTCTTTGTCTTGTTTTCATAAGTGAGCTAAATAGCTTCTTATTTCCGAACCACAGGCAATCGTTGAGAGTTTGAAGCAACGAGGACATGTCACTACGCAATATGAAGGAGCAGGTTCAGTCGTCATTGGAATTGCTCGCGAAAACGATGGATTTCTGTACGCCAATTCGGATTTCCGCAAAACCGGAGATGTGGACGGTTTTTAATTTCTTTTTTTTGAATCATCGCTTGTTTGTAATCCCAATTTTGCAAAATGTTTTGGTTGGGGATTTTTAAGAATTTGTCTTTAGAATACAGTTTCTTAAACGGAGTTGGCTAGTAAATTAGCTAAATATTCTCATTTGTCTATTATCGTTCCTAATGGTACTTCTTTGTCCACCATTTCCACGATCTATTATACTCATAATTTTATATTCTAAATGAACTACAACCCATTAACTTTTAATTTAAAAAGTTTCAAACTTAGTTTTTGGCGCCATTTTCGGTCCATGTTAAGAGGATCGTGTTAAACAACGAAATGCGAACCTCTTTAATAAAAATTTTAATACATTTTTAAAACTAATAAAAATACACAGCATTTAAAACCAATTTCTTAATAGATTTCTTAACCAAGAATCTAATATTTAAGGCAGAGGCGCATTTTTGTCTTCCAAAAGAATTCCAAAGGGGAAAATACAAAAGAAAGAGAGACAGCGTAAGGTTTTTATTTTAGGACATGGAGGGGGGCAAGGTTGGGCAAAATTTGTGATCACCCCAGACGAGCAACCTCCTTGTGTATTTATAAACCCACCGCAAGGTATAGCTATATTCCTCGGTGTAAAGAGAGAAGGAGCAACAGTTTTTCCCAAGTTCTTTCTCTCCTTCTCTACTCAAAGATTCTCTTTATCTCCTTCATATCTATCTCAAGGAGCTCGCCAAGTGGGACTCTTTACAAGTGAAGTGGAGTTAAAATTGATTTGATTAAAATTAAGCGATAAGTCAGGAGAACCAGAGAGGGCGCAAAATTGTGGTTAAATTGGCTGAAATTAAGTGAAAAGAGCGCCAATGATGGCTGAAACGGAGAAGAAGTCGAGCAAGTGTTTATTTTACTTGCGGAATATAGCCACTTTCCTCGTCTCCCATATCGGTTTAGTGTCGTTAGTAGTGGGTTACTGTATCATGGGCGCGTTTACCTTTGAAGCGCTGGAAGCAGACCATGAACGTCAAGTCAAACGACAGATGCGAAGGATTCGCGAAGGGGTCACCGACACGTTATGGCAGTTGACCATCAATATGAGTATTTTGCACGAGGATTTATGGACAGCGGAAGCTATGAATACGCTCCAGGACTTTGAAACTACGTTGATTGAGTCCATGAAGAAAAAAGGGTGGGATGGTAGCGAAGATGTCACTGAAGTACAATGGACTTTTGCTGGCGCCTTGTTCTACTCGATCATTCTCATCACTACTATTGGTATATAGCCAAAATAGCACCCTTTTCTACTGAGAAACAATCCACCTTTTCAGTTTTCGACAGTATTTCTTTAATCTTCTTGAGCCTATCGATTTAGATGATCTGGTGATCTTCACGATCTTTCCTATCTTCGAGTCATTTAGGAAATCCGAATTTGATTAAATTTTAATACTGTCCGAGTTGAAAATCTTCATATTTGCAAGCTTTTTCGTTATTTTCGTTGCAGAAATGAGAAACTTAATTTCTGGACGCAGAAATGCGACAATGAAATCAGATTATTTTGACAAAAAAAGTACAGTAGAAATACCAAAAAATGGGCGGAAATACTTATAGTTAAAAAAATGAATTCATTATGAAGATTTAGTACTCGACGTAGAAATCGTTTGGAAGTAATGCGACGTATGAATGATTTTGTCTGTGATTATTGCAGGTTATGGCCATATTGCTCCTAAGACACAATGGGGCAAGGTGGTGACGATTTTCTACGCGATTTTGGGGATTCCTTTGATGTTGTTATGCTTGGCGAATATTGGCGATGCCATGGCTCATTCGTTTCGCTTTTTGTACTGGAAAGTGTGCTGTTATATCTGCACGCGGCAGCCCAAAAACAAAGCTAAATTACGCAGAACTAGAACTCTGCGATCCAGTGCTCGCGTTAGGTAAAATTAAACTAAAAGACAAACTTAATATTCAAACATTCAAATAACCTTTCTTTAAACTGAAATTAATCCTATTTTGACTTTAAGGGATTCTTCGAGATCCAGGCCAACTTCTTTAAGACGATCGCAACGACTGTCACAGAGATCAGCCGATTCTGCGATTTCTGACAGCGCTTTGTCACGCTCATCCAATTCTGTATCGGATATGGAAATGCGGTGAGTACTTCTCGAACCTTTTGGTTACTTCACTAGTGAACTCTTAAAGATTTGGAAGATTCGGTAGCAAGATTCAGTTTTAACCCGTTGGACTGTTACAGAATTGATTTGACGCTTGATTCCTATGATTGCAGGTATTACGAAGACACGGATCAGGAGCTGGAAATGGGAAGCAGGTTGCAACGCGGTCGAGCTTCGCAGCACGCGAACGGAAACCGAACGTTGCCCAAATCCAAAGGCTCGAATCGTTCCAAAGCGTCTTCTGCGACCAACGATTCCGGTTTGGGTCCTACTACCACGAAAAGCTTACCCGATTCCGATGCCTTCTTCAACAAGTACGCGGAAGAAGAACACGAAGTGCAGTTCACCCCCGAAATTCCTACCAAACACGAGAAAGTTAGATCACCGAGCTCGCGGAAGCGCGAACCGACCACCGATTCGCAAGACCTGGATCTAGACGAGGAACTGCCCGAGCAGCGACCACGTGGCCGACCCCGTGAACGCGAGAACCGCGAACGGGGCTTGGTAACGAGTCAACCCAGCCGAATGGAACAAAACGACCGCGGCAGCACTCGTTACAGCAACAAAGCGATGTCTCCAACACGCTTAGGTCGACTAGAAGAAGAGGAAGATGATGACTACGGTTACACAGATTACGATTACGAGATCTCGGATGAAGAGTACCCGGCTGAGAGTCATCACAACCGCCCTGTACCAATCTGGCTCAGTATTTTGCTGGTAGTGAGTTACATCTTTGGCGGGGCTTTTCTGTTTGCGGGTTGGGAGAAATGGTCGTTTCTGGATTCGGCCTATTTTTGCTTTATTACCTTGACCACAATCGGATTTGGAGATTTTGTACCCGCCCAAAACGTTAAAGAGAACGTGGAAGTTAGTATTGCCTTATGCTCCCTGTATTTGCTCTTTGGGATTGCCTTGTTGGCCATGTCCTTTAACTTAGTCCAGTTCGAAGTGACCAATTCTGTCAAATCAGTAGCCAAGCGGTTGGGCATCATTAAAGATGACGAAGACGAGGTGGAATAGTGTCTGGGAAAGTATTTGTAAACTATTTTACAACGCTTGGAATTGTCTGGGTTTTCAGTACAAAAACATCCATGAAGCGAGTGTGACGTAACAACGAACTTGAAGAAACCTCGACCTAGAAATTAATTCTTTAAAATGTAAACAAAAATTAAATTTTTGCTCTAGCTTTCAGGATCAAAACCATATTTGGCACGCAATTTTTTAGAACTGCAAAGCATACTGGAGTATCAAAATGAATACTATGTTTCATGGACTTAAATGCCAAAAATGAAATCAAGGAAACATCTATTTATTAAACACGGACTTTTAAATCCACACGTCTGGTTACATGGAACGAGTTGATTTGAATAGGTGACTCGTTTCCTACGACGAGGGAGTCGCGGACCAATCACGTTCTGACAAGAGCTGTACCTGTTGTCGACGCGCCTGGACCAATAGAAAAGGTCGATACTCCTTCCTTTGTAAACGTTTAGAGGATACACACTTTAGCGGATCGCCCCTACAAACAATGAATTCTATGAAAGTTCGAAGCGTCTTTCCAAATACTAGGAAGCTTAAAGATGATCAAAACAGGGTTTTTTCATTTATTTTCCGATTATTATGAGTTGTAAACAAAGCCTTCAATAAACTGCTGATTTTTTAAAACATTCTTGATTTAGTATAGTGCGTTCAACTATACTGGGAAGTATTAGCATAATCTACACCTTTCGTCGTATTAATTTAGATATGCGTACCAACATTTGTACTTTGCTTTGTCCAGTGTTGAGAACCATTGTGTGATATGAAATACTCAATATTCCTGCAATTTAGGGGATAAGTAAATATCAATTAAATTCTAGATTGATTCCTGTAGTATCCTGGTTCGCTATCGAACAGGCCACCCATATAGAACCGGGAGTGAAGGGTTCAAGGTTCAGAAACCAGGAGCAAGGATAACAGATTGAATAGAGAATATACAACAATCAACAACCTACCCGAGTGATTATTAAACCTTATCTGCATACCAACCTAGCATCCGTCCCCCGACCCTTCGGCGTTAACACGGGACGTATAACGTATTCCCAGGAATCCAATGGAAAGAGTTAAAAAGAACAAGTTAAGCTTGATCGCCCCTAATTATAAGAGACAGTGCATCCTATCTCGTTCATCTTCTCTAAAACACCGTTTAAAGTATACTTTGTTCGTAAATGAATAGAAAATTCAACAGTGAATAATTTACCTTTATCTACAAATTCTGCTTAACAATAGGCGAAACAAAAATATATTTACCAACTACAGTGAGTGACTGTAATTACGGAAAAGGATAAAATAGATTAATCAATTTAACATTTTCAATTCAACCAATTCAAACCTTTTCAAACAATTTTAAACTAAAACCCGAAAGATCACTCGAACTGTGGAAGAATATACTGATGAACGCAAAAAACAACTTCATTGCTTCAGTAAATGGTCGAGTCTACTGCCTATTAGAAACGCCCGGATTTCCCACATACGAATGGTCGAAGACGTGGACCAATGAACGCTTGACAAATTGTTTGAATGCCTGTCATGAACAAAATACAGCCCTCCCATTGTCGTCCCACCCTCCGCAGGAGGGGGACGAGCTTCTGGCAATCCCCCCTCTCTGCAGCGTTCTCCCACCTGTTGTATCGACGTAGAATTTCTATAGAAATGACAACGGAAACAAAAGAGATTCATTTCCATGACAAAGCGAATGATTGACAGCCGTACAGCAATACTATCCCCTACTTGATTTACACCTATACAACTACTACTGTTCCAGTGAAAAATATCAGTCTAACGAGCTCTGACCAGTCCACTTGACCATTTTTGAATTTGCTTTTGGCTCTGCAATAGTCCGTTATTCTGTTCTTTTCCCTGCTTGTCAAGTAAGAACTTTCCAAAATGGCTGCCTTCCACGTTCGAGTACCTGCCATGGTACATTTCCTGTTGCTGGTTGCCGCCTCCACAGCCGTAATCAACCGTAGTTAGTCCCATGTTAGTCTGTTAGTCCCATCCGAGTCTTGGGCTAAAACTGGGGAGAAAACGAACGCGAATTATGCGGAAAACCTCGAAACGCACCTTCTGATTTGCAGTGATTTTCCTTCTGACCTTCAGGATTTCTTTCCTTTAGAGCGAGAGTTTATTTTCTATTTGAAACGTACGTTTATTGAATAAAAAAATTTATGGAAAAACGTACTATAAAAACGTTTATTGAAATTGAATAAAAATGTTACACCCCAAAATTTATAATTTATAATTAAAATAATTTCAATGTATAATTAACGGATCAAAACAATTTTTTAATTTATTTCCCGAATTTTATGAGTTATTCTTTAATATGCCGATCGAGCGGTACGCAGTTATATACACCGCTCGAACAAGAATGTTCCCATATGTTGAAATTATTTAATTGGAATAATAAACACAAGCCTTGAAACTTCAAACATTCTTGTGTGCTAGATCTGTGATGTGCCCAACGCTCATTTAGCTTGTTTCCATTGATATGGGAATAGAAACACAGTCTCTCATATACACTCTCTGTCCCAAAACCCCCTGAACGATTTACACCTATTTCGTAAATTCCTCTCCGCAGTCTTTGCAATGTTGGGGACTAAAGCAGGCTTACTGTTGCATCGTTCGGCATTGCACCGAGGCAAGCCGGACTAGTGCTACAAGTCCGGCTTGATCTTCTGGGAAGCGTCGGCAGCCTTTGCGTTTAGACGGGAGTGTCATAGCCACCAATATTTCCCCACACGCAGAAGTTTGGGGAACACCAAAACGTGGACCACAGGGACACACGTGCATACGTGGCTCATAACACCTGTAACGCATACACCCCTAGGGGAATGATACTTATATGGTAATTAAGAAGTATGAATGTCGTTAAACGACTGTTCGTAGCAGTCCCTCACTGTTTTTCTACTCCGTCATACAAAGTGTTCTTTTTCTGCTCTGCGGTTCCTATTTTGTACTGTTCGTTCTCAGTTTTGACAGAACTTCGAATGGCAAACTTTCTTGTGCGAATACTTCAGCTGGTATTTTATCTGCTACCTGTTGTTACGTTTACAGTGATTCAAGCACTTCCTGACACTCTGAACGAGGTAAAATTTGTTGTTTCTTTCTAAAGTACTTATTTTTTTAAATATTACCATTATTGAATACGATTGTACAACTAGGGAAATGTATCATGTAAACAAATAATAATTAATAAAGGAGATTTCAGGTGGATTTTCGTCGAAATCGATGCATGCCTCCCATAGCTGAAGAATTTACATATAAGGAAAACAATACTGATCCAAGGAAATGCAAATTTACGTCATGGTCTCTTCCAGCCGTCGCCATGGCGGAATACATCGACTGCATGTCATCCTCATCGAAAACCCTGCGCCATTTCAGGTAAACTATCTTGTTCCCGATCGCAAGCCCGGAGTTGCGCTACGAATCGGGGGTAGAAGGAGCCCTTCGAACGGTTCCATGTTTATTTTTCATTGTAGCCTCGTTCTGTAGGCTGGACTAACGCTACAAGTCCGGCCTGATTTTTATGAGAAACGTCGGTTGATCAGTTAGCTTTAATTTCGAAACTTATATTGGATTTCCAAACTGCACAAATTTAACCCTTTGATTATTTGAACTTTTGTCTCTATAGTGCTAAGCAAATCATGGAGTGTGCTTTGCCTTACACCGTAGCAGCTTGTAATTTATCTAATTACAAGACACTAACAAGTGCTTTGGACTACCTGATCTACGCATGAGTATCACTCAAAACTACTTACGATAAAGGGGTATGATTTTAACTCATTTGGAGTTAAGTGTCATTTACTTCAATTTAATTAAATATTTTAATACTATAGATCTCTAAAAAGATCATTTTTAATTAAAAAATCAATCAATTATCAATAATTTTGCATTTGAAGTAAACTGACAAAAGAATGACTATCCGAATTTTTTTCACATTCTATAAGACATTTATTTCCAATTTTATGTCATGTTTTGTATTTATCTCTTGGGATTTTCAATTATGTACTTAATTTTGTGCGGAAAAACAGGAAGATGCGGAGTCTGCAATGATTATGGACGTCAATTTTTGCCATGCTAATAGAGTGGATGTTGCGTACCAGTTAAAAGAGGGTTATAGGAACTTAAAGCCTTTTGACGAAGCCCAAATGGCTAGCGTAATTAAAGAAAACGGACCCATTTTAGCCACCTTATACGTTAATATCACAAACTGGAGTGACGAATACCAGGAATTATTTGACTACACGTAAGAATTCACTTAAATTGATTTGAAAGTAAAGCATACTTAAAATAATATAATTATTAAGTATTAATTAATAATAGCTTTACTTCTGCTCAATTTAAGTTTGGAAAGAAGGCTCTTCATTAAGAAGGCTCTTCATTGGAACGATGTATCATTGAATTTTATTCGTTTTTTATTAATTTTGTGACTTTTTTGCTATTATTAATAATTGTTTGTCTTTAATTAGATCTGGGATTTTAGATACAGAGGACTTTTGTCCAGAACTGATTACGGATTTCAGTTATACTGACATGTCTCAACCGGTAAAAAAGAGAAAAAAATATACATACAAACATTGTATTTAATAATAAATCCATCTTTCAATATGCTTGGAGCAGAATACTAGCGTGATACAATTCCCAGTGATGATAGTTGGTTATGGAATTATTGACGGAGTGGACGTTTGGATTCTGAGAAACGACTGGTTTGGACCAAAGTGGGGCATGCACGGTTATTTCTATTTGAAACGTGGTATCAATGAATGTAGTATTGCTCTAAGTCCTATTCGCGTTTGGGGATAAAGGATGGATCTAATACAACACGTTCTTCTTACGACATGGTCATTCGAATTATACAATTTTGGATAATTTATACCAGGATGGGAAACTAGTAACTTGTTTGTGACAGTACGTTTAGGGAAGTATATAGTTCATTTACATATTATGTGACGTAGAGTACACGTCGTTCTAATTCTGCATCTGTTCGCCCCCTCTCCCCTCCCGGGTGATGAATAGCATCTGTATTTTTTTCATCTGTATTTTTTAACATCTGTATTAAAAAAAGGTAACGGAGGAATTCAACTTGGGCGGGACGGCCCAAGTTGACTTCCTCCGTTACCTTTTTTAACCTTATAATCTACATACTTTGGTATGAAACGCGTAGTGTCAGGGTAAATGCGTGAGTTGTATCGATGTATAGCCTGTGTATTGACGGCATGTTACCGGCGACTGTTGTATAGGGAACAATTGGCGGTAAGTCTAAAGTCACCTTGAAAGCTTGTTCTGTAACTCTTTTGTCAACCTGCATTACGTCGTCATCTTCCTGTTAAGTATAATATTCGGATAAATTTTCTGTTAAACCAAAAATAAATAGAATATAACTAAGGTGACATAGTTAGAACGGTACCATTATAAACTTTTTCGTTATAGCAAATGAGATAAATGAAAACTCACCACATAAGCAGTTTGAGATAAAAGAACGGAAGTTCAATTTCGACTTGGACGACTTCATTAGTTTCCCGGCAAGTTAAATTAATTTAATATTAATTCCTAATTTTTAAAATTCTTTCTTTATATTATTATTACGATTAATTAGATAAAAAATGCAAATTTATTTAAAAAAAGTGTTCGATACTTACCTTAAGGATGGGACAGCTAAATGACTAAAAGAAATCTTAAATGATTCACCAATGTATTAGCTCCTTTTTCATTACATTATAAACCACATTTATGAGCTATTTCAGAGAATTTTCTATTATCACCAGCTTGCATTTATATTTTGTCCAAAACTATTTTATAGCGTTTATAAACTACAGTACATTGGTTTTGTCATTCATTCCCGTCATTTTCTTGGCACCCCGCCCAGTATTGCGGGGCCGGCCACGGGTACTTTGGATTCACTTTAACTTTCAGGTCGTCAAACTTCCAGAACTGCTTATTCTTGAAGAAATACGAGAATCCTGTCAAAGTGAAACATTAGAATATAATTCCGTCGTAATCTTCAAATTTCTTCTATAAAAGCAACTAAATAAACATATACCGTCTGTCCATAGTAAAGCAGAGCTTATAGGCGATGGAATGCCTCTCCATCGGTCCATTTTGTCAGGGTAACCTCGTTCCATAGTCTTGTTCACTTCGTCATAACGCCAGTACAGTTTATCTCGGAAGAAATATGTTTTCCCATTCTTGCCCCATACAAACGCTGCATCCAGCTTGTCCAACTCTTTAGGCAGTCCCAAGTGTGTCAAAGGCTTTTGAGATTCTACCAACTTATCCCCATCAAACACCCAATAATGCTTTCCTAAGAAAAGCCCAATCCATTTGACTCATTTACAACAAATCTGTCAAAATTTAACGCAGTTACCGCTGAAGAACAAAATCTTGCCGTCCGTTCGCCTTTCGTAAACTGCATCAATCTTACTGACCGATTCCGGCAAATTCCAGAACAAGTACCGGAAATGTACCGGGTACTGGTCGTAGAGTTGTCCCCTTTGCGAAAACCGCCAAACATACTACAAAAATAGCGATTACATTGTAACTCAAATTAAATTATGAATTATTCAGTCATTTCTTACGGAATTTTTGAAAATAAACAACTCGTTCCGCAAACTAGTCACCGCATCCCAGTTTCCATCGCAGAGCTCGGGGATTTCATTACGTTTCTTATGATCATCGACAGTATCGTAGTCTCCAATGTAAGTCACACCCGTTGAGGGCGTGGTCGTAGGCGGAGGCAAGGGTTGGGGCGTGGTATAGGGCGTGTCCTCGTAGTCTTCCTCCTCATACGCCTCTGTGGTAGTCGTAGTAACTCTGGTTGGATTCGTAGGACGAGTTGGACTTGTAGGACGAGCTGTAGTAGTCGTTGCTTTGCTTTTCTCAGTTTGCGTTTCTATCTCTTCGTCTTTCTGCTCACTCTCCACTTCGCCAGGCACGTAGCGAGCAACTAAAACAGAGAAAAGACTTATATTACTCTTTTGATCCTTTTGTAGAGTTTCGAAAGGTTAGGAAAACGTACTGTAGAGCTGGTACATGGCCAAAATGTCATCGTAATCCAAGTTTAAAGTAGGCTGATGACCTTTATAGTACGGGTACATAATCGAGCCTGAGACGGGCGAGTGGGAAAGACCTAGACTATGGCCTAGTTCATGGGTTGCCACCGTAAAGAAATCCACTCCTAAAAATCCACTCAAGAAAGCCAAATTAATTGATTTTCTTTGTAAATTTATTACTTGATATTCTTTCTTTCTCGTTTTAAGTATTCCAAATAATTGTTACAATTGTTTTTCCCCAGTTTACCTTCTGAAGAATCGGTGGCGTTGAGCACCCAGCCTTCATCTTCATCGAAATGTACGTCTCCGCCAAAATGGCCGAATTCGTAAGGGTAGTACGCATGCGCCAAAGTCATTCCAGGCCCATCAAAGGGATACCTATAGTAAATAACACATACAGATGAGTTTTTTTTGGGTTGAAATGTAAACTTTTGAGGATTTTACGCGTCTCCGTGGTAACCTCGGCCGAAATAAAGGACAATGTCAGCATTGGGGTCGCTGGTAGCTTCAAATTTGAGGTGGGCATACCGTCCCCATACTTGGAATGCACGTTGGATTTCGTGTCTAGCGGCATCAAAATCGCCCAATTTAGGGGACCAATTAGCGAGACTAAAATAAGCAATCGCATTACATTCTATTTGTTTATTTAATTATTTTCTGAGTTATTTTACTTGTAAGTGATTTTGCGTTTATTCCAACCAGAGCCGCCAATGACGTAGCGTTTGGCTCGTCGGTAAGTCTGAGGTACTGGATCCTTATTACCGCACCTGGGCGTGACCATAAGCTACAAGTAACAATTAAGATAATTATTTCTTATTTTTAAAAATTTGTTTGTTTATTTATTTAGAGAATTTTCTTCACCTTAATAGTGTCGTTGTCGAGTTTTCCCGAAGGATTTAAACCACCAAAGGTTTGCATATGTTTAATTGCATTGATTACTGCTTCTTCTTGGTACAACGCTTCCGAATTGGGGTCTCCTTGTTCCAAATAACCAAATTTGCGAAGGAATCCCATCTATAAAAGTAAAAAAGGATTAATTAAATCAATTTGGAACTAATTTTGTGTTTTCAAATTGAGTTCTGTACCGCAGAATGGATGTTTTGTGTAGTTTCCTGAGCGAGTAAGGACATGGGCGATTGGTTAACGATCTGGAATGGAGCTGGTTGAGATACATTGACGGTAGGAAGAATCCGTAATGAATCGGCGGGGGGGTTTATTAGTGTGTTTAGGTCTTCTTCGGCATGTTCAGCCATGATTGGCAGTAAAGAGGCGTCAAAATCAGAAATTGTGGCATTGGGAGCTTCTTTTTCTTTAAGAGATGGAGCAGGGGTAGTTGGAAATTGTCTGGGAGAAGGGTGTCCGATGGGTGAGCGGGGGAAATTGAACTTTGAGGAGGGATTTGGACCAGGGACAGGTAATGAAGCACTAAACTGAGCACAGTAGGTCGTGACGAGGTAGAGCGAAATCGAGATTTGGAGCAGCACTTGGAACTGCATGGCGGACGTCTGAGGCCTATGTATAACTGAAAATCTTTGGTGGTTATTTGTTTGGGTTTCGATAAGCAGCGAGTAATGTATCCAACAAATGGATGATATAATTTAGGAGAGGGACCAAAGGTCTTGACGAGGACGACTTTGTTTATGCAAGTGACGTAGTTCGTCAAAGATCTCGGGCTTTTATAACTGGAGAGCCACTTTTTTTTGTTTCCTGAAAAGAAAGAATGTGACTTTTTGGGTGCAGTTTTGCTGGGGTGTTAATTGGAAGGAAGGTTAATTTGTGCATTTTTCTTGACATTGAGTCAGTTTCCTTCCGGAGTTATGGTCGTGGGTTTCCTTTTTGACCAAGCGAATAGTTTTTGATTGGGGAATGCCATGGCTAGAAAATGTTATTTGTGATTTGGGTTTCTAATACAGTGGTTTTTTTCCAAGGTCCAGGAAATGCATAGGCGACCTCAACGGATTTTCCGAAACGCGCCAAATCCACTCTAGATATGGGGGAAAATAATCCTGTTAGTACTGGTATATTGTGGTCGGAAATCCGAAATTTTTGTACGGAAGTTATTCAGGAGCAATGAACGATATTACTGTATTTAGCGCATATTACTCTATTTTAGCTTACGTTAAAATTTATTGTGATTGGTTTACGTTTCGTTTTAAAATTGGCGCCCAAATGGCATTCGAAAAGGAGCTGTCTTATTGGTGACTTTGTGTGTATTTCTATAAGGTTTAGGGTTATAAAGTTTATGCTTACATTGAATTATATAGTTGTTTAATTGATGGCGTATTTTTTAGTAATTCATGAATTTAGATGCAACTGGTAAGAATAAACGTAGAGTGTGCGTATAAAAGCAGTTTGGGAACGCGCCTCTAGTTGTTGATGGCGGCCGCTCAACCCGGCTTTCCTTGATTTGGTGGTTTGGAAATCCGTATTTATCTGAGTTTCCAGGCATCATCCCAGCCTAAAAATGGTAAATAAATATATATACTTCATAGTACTTTTGTTTTTCTAGACTTCAACCTTGTGATGCTGTTTAGTGGCGTGAAATTTTAAATATTCCAAAGCTTTGTGTTTGTTTACCTTTTGTGTTCAGGTAGAATTTTGAATAAAAATGGTTTGGTTTATTCTTTTCAGACCATCAGCAAGAACAACAAGATGGTCCAGCATCTCAACTACCGGATGAGGGTAGTTTTGCAAGATTCCAGAACCTTTATTGGAACATTCAAAGGTAAAACCAGTTTACATAAATCAAATAGAGAAAACGCAAACAGTGAAAACCATTAAATCTAACACTATGCCTTCATAATTCAAGTCTTTCCTCGTTACCCATTTATAGTGAAGTTCTTGTTCATCTCGTCTGTATTAAATTAACCAATTCTTATCTCTTTTTACAGCGTTTGACAAACACATGAACCTGATCCTGGGAGATTGCGAAGAGTTCAGAAGAATAAAGCCCAAAGTTGCTCGCGGTATGCCAGGAGGGGAACGCGAAGAGAAGCGTGTGCTGGGTTTCGTGCTTCTTCGAGGAGAAAACATCGTTTCCATGACCGTAGAAGGCCCTCCTCCTCCCGAGGAAGGTTTACCTCGAGTTCCCATTCCCAGCGCCGTTCCTGGCCCTGGTTTGGGCCGAGCTGCAGGCCGAGGAATGCCAGTTGGAGTTGCTGGTGCTGCACCTCCAGGTAACTCCCACGTTTTTGTCCTTAAATCTTACTAAGAACGCGCTAAAATCTTATCTTCTTTAGGCTTGCAAGGACCAGTTCGAGGATTAGGACCAAGTCCTCAAATGATGGTTCCTGGCGTCGGTGGACGTGGCTCAGCCGTTTCTGCTCCTCCACAAGTTCGACCTCCAGGTCCTCCCGGTATGGGAATGCGTATGCCGCCCATGGGAATGGGCGGTCCTGGCATGCCACCAATGGGCGGTCCTCCAATGCCACCTATGATGGGTAGAGGGGGTCCAATGCCCCAGCCAGGAATGAGAGGACCTCCCCCTGGCATGATGCGTGGTGGTAAGTTCATTCTCAACTACACCAAACTTATTTAACTGTATTCATGTGGAAGAATTTTTTAACTAAATTATTCTTCTCTTAGGTCCTCCTGGAAGGCCATTTTAGTCTCTGCATCGATAAATTGGCTGTTCATCCTTCGTATTGTGTCCGGCGCATCCGTTTTGAAAATTTACAACTAAATACAAAGCCATACTTGGCTAAAAAAATAATCTTGTCCTTCATTTACTTGCTTACTCGCTTTACTTGCTTGAAATGCCTCAAAATTGCTGAAATGCGATTGAATTTAATGTATGAAGTGCGATTTGAAACCGGATTTGTGCACTAAAAATTAAATAAAATAGTTGTAGAAGAAAAATATAGATGGCGCGAGACTTCACTTGGCAGTTCTTATTATTTAAATAACAGTAACGCGCATAGTTTACACCAGAGGCGTTGGCGTTTTCATCTAGCAAACGGAAAATTAACTCAAAATGGTATGTGAATGTGAACTAGTGCCAAATAGTACTTATTTTCTGCTTAATTTCGTTACTGCCGAGTGTTAATTACCTCAAGATGGCTTCGAGGATATCAGGACGACAAGGAGGGACCGGATTGGGTAAGCGAAAACTGTTTAAAAGGATACAAAATCGGAATTAAAATTGATGACACCTGTCATCCACGAACGCAAAGGATGTGTAAGCATCCAATCGCCGCCGAATGGATTTATACGTTTCTAGGCCACTAAGATAATTCCTAACGCATTCATGAGCCCAATTAGTCTAAATTAAAAGGATCAAAGACGCCCAATTCGGAATCTCTTGGGAAGCGAAAGCCAAAGCAAACATATGCACTCAGTAACATTCCTAATGAAAATTCTTAAAATTCTTAACCATAAAAAATTATATACGGTAGTTTCGCTTCCCAAGAGCCTTAATAATGACCAACTATATTTGGCATACGCATCGTTGACACTTTTTTCACACGAAACAGCGCAAAAAGATCGTAATTCATGGCACCCACGAAAGTCGAAAACGATAAATCCCGTGTTTTCCAAACTATAAAGATTCTTTAAAGAAGCAACGAGCTTAGGAGCACTTCCACACTACATTAAGAACCTTCTCCTTAAACTGCACCGGATCAAGAAACGCCTATGGAGCCCTTCATTCCTCGCAAACCTTCCCAAGGTATGTCAAAACTTTCATCTTTGTTCATTATTCATATTTGTTTTAGAACCCAGCCAGTCGTTCCATTCCTGACACCCTCCCTTGTTCGTTGGAAACCAAAACGGCCTCTCTGGCAGCATCGCTTCTTGTTTTTAAAAGGCAGTTAACCGCTTCGTGTGCCCATCAGGTCTGTTATTACAAACGGCAATGCCATATTGAAGGAACACGACGAGAGCAGAAGAGAAGATGAGGCGTAATCTCAGTGTCTGTCTTCACTTGCATCTCGCCAAAACCCCCCACTTTCTTCCGTGGCAACTGTCTCTTGTTGCTCGTTTACTCCATGCGAGTGAGCTGCGGGCCTCCTCACATGCGGCGTCACCAAAAATAGCTTGGCCGACGTCTCTTTTCTTCTTCTTGTGTCCATCTGGTCCCTACCCATCTTGCACATCAAGTTTTTGCTCCTTCTTCTGCCCGAATTTTCAATTTTCCCCAACTATGCGCGCAATGCGAGCTCCCTAACGCCATTAACCATGCGGAAGGACGTTATTTTGCTTTTCCCAAATGACGGACTGTATTTTCTTTTAAAACGACAGGAATTTGCTCTCAACATGTGGGAAGAGATTGCTATATTTCTATATTTTGGGGGAGGACTGAAAACAAGATTTTTTGTCTATTTTGTAAGATTTTATTTTTTGAAAATAGAGGGGAAAAGAGAGGAAGTTTAAGGACTCCGGTGAGGATTAAAGTTAGCGACGGTATGGAGCCTGTTAGGGCGTAAAGTTCACGTACGTGGAAGCTTGTTTGGGAGGAAAAAGGTTCTCGTGTGGGGATATTTTGAGTCCGGGTAGTCTCAGTTTTCTTCTGGGCTTCTCTCCTCGTGCATGTGTGAAAAGCTGGGGGGAATGAAACGGACACAAACTCACGCAGGAAGCTCGTGCGGATTTGTAATGGCCTGAAGCGAAAAGGCTCCTTTACTTTTAAATAATTTAAAAAACGTGAGGATTTTCAAGTGAAATTATTGAGGATTTGTTTGGGTTTTTGCCCGTGGATCTGTGTAGAGACTTCGACAAAGTTTTGGGGGGAAAATCCAGGTTTTTTCAAGGAGTGCTGTGGTTTTTAATTTTTAGATTGAGGAGTGCGAGTGGAGTGTCAAGTTACGTTACGTTGCCCGCAAAACCGCAGTTTCTTGTTTATTTAAAAAAAAAAAATTGGGACTTGGTGGAAAAGTTATCTATGGGAAATATCCAAAATTAGGTAACTGGAGAGCTCTTTGAAGAGTTCGTGTTTCATTTATTTATTTGTATTATTTTTTCATTTTTCGATTTTAATTTTGAATGATTTAAATTGGAATTAATTTAGAAAATTAATTTGGAGAGTTTGGGAGGTTTGTCGCGGAATTTAAGGGTAACAATAGACGGCATAGGGCTTGATTTGGCGCGAGCTTTAAGAAAATCTTTTGAAAAGTAATCTAATTAGTTGGGGAAACGATTTTGAGCTTCTGTTGAAGCCATTTGAGCGTTTGTTTGAGGTTTTAGCACGTTTATCTGGCTTCTTGGGTTGGAAACAGTTCAATTCCTTGTCCTGCAAGCGTTTTATGTGTTCTAAACGTTAGAGCACTAAAAAATTGAACAATTAGACGAATTTTAGTTCTAATAAGGTTATTTCATGTATGTAATCTAAGAGTATGGGGCGTACGTTTATATGGTATGACTTAACTCGCTTCATGGTACCCTAAAGTCATTCCCAAGTCGCATTTACAGGGAAAATATGTTTGTATAATTAATTGGTTAATCAAATTTTACAAATTAATTCATAAAAATAATTAATTTGGGGAAATTAGACCCATACTTAGTCTTTCTATTTAATTTGTTTATCTTAGTTTATATCGTTAGAGGCGAAAACCGTTCCCAAGTAGCTTTAAGATGGCGTTCTATCTCAGTAAATTTTTTTTTTTTTTATTAAAATTAATTCGGTTTCGAAATTTAAGATCCGCTAATTGATTACTAGGATCGTCTTTTCACTGTTCGGACAGTTTAGATTGACCATATTTGGTGTTTAAGCATGTCAGGGATCAAATGAAAAGGTTTGTGGAACTATGTTAGCCACGCCTCCGAGTCCAACTGAATTTTCTGCGGTTTTCCAAGTTTTTTGGGGTTTGATTTTTGATTGACGTGAAGGAAAGTCTGTACCATTGATAGGTTCAAGTGTGGAGGCCACGCTGGGTACATAAATATCCGCTTGAGAAACACGGCCATATGGCAATGCGTATCAAGTTGCTATAAACTGGGCGGGGCCTAATGAAGGTGGCGTCTTCTTTTTCGCGGAAAATTTCCTGTTAGTGACGGACTTTGCCCCAAGTTTGGGTGATATTTAGGGAAAAGGGGTAAGAAATGATGCATGGGGTGGCAGCTGGTGTGTGTTGGGGGTACAAAGGGGTAAAAACTAGGGGATTGAGCCCAAAGGCGTTGGTTTTCGATGTGTGTGTGGCTGGAAGATGTTTCAGATTTTGTCTTGGAGCCAAAAACGTGGTTTAAAAGCGTCACGGACGTCGAGGAAAAGCGTCTGGAGCTATTTTTAAAGAAAGGTGTACCGGTTGGGGGGATCAAGATTAGGCCACGCCCACCTACTACTACCCCCGTGTTTAAAACAACGCGTATTCTATTCACTCCCGAGTTTTGCACGTGCTTCCAAGGAAGATTTGTACAAAGCAGCTCATCTTGGGAGCATTCCGAGACTTTGGGACAAGATAAATGACTTGACTCGAAAGGGCTACAAAGAATTCAGGGGGCGGGGCTTGTTTCATTTTTATTAAAATTTTAATTTTGGGGTATTTTATAGTGTAAAAGTTTCGTATGGGACGTTTTTTCTGAATTATTTTCTGTTTTTTCAACATTTTAAAATATGAAAAAAAAATTACGAATATTTAAAATCGTTTAAAATGATTCTTAACTATTTTCTGATTTTGTACAGAATTTTAAATGTCCCTTTCGGAGATCGAGATAAAAAAAAATAGATATAAAAATACTAAAAATCACTCTTCATTGTCAATCATCGAGTTGGAGCACTTAAGTTGACGTTAAGGAATCGGGTCTGAAAAGAAGGGAAAGAGCAAAGAAAATTAAACGATCCCAAGTGGTTTAAGTGTAGCGATGACGTCATACAGCATCCATATACGCATCATTCTCGACTTGTGTTAAATTTCAAGAGTGAAGCGAGTCGAGGTATCATTTGGCAGCAAGCGGAACGGAACTCGTAAAAGGGGGGACCCTTTTAAGTGAGAAAAGTTTTCGAGTTTTGACGCAATGTTATTTAGGTCGCGTGTTTACACGTGCGGGACTAATGAAGCTGATTGGTTCGAGGCACAGCTTCCTTGTTTTGAAAGTACAGAGCACGTTTTAACTTTTCAGGCTGCCGGATACTTTAGCTTGGTATAGGCGGTTAACATCAAGGTTAACATGGGAAATTCATGTGTTTCGGAACAACTTTTTGTTAATACCAGCACAGGTCTATAAAAAAATCTTTGACAGTTCAGCTTAGCAGCTATATGTGCACAACCATTCCACTTTTTCTTCCAATGAACAATACATTACTAACGTCGAAAGGACAGGTTTATTTTGTTACTTTCTTACGCAAGACCTTCGCCAAACAATAACACACATCAGCGCCATCTGTGACTGTTTTACATCAACAAGCTAAGGGGCCATAATCACCATAAGGTTGAGATTTCGATGGATTCTTACACTTTTTATTATTTTAAGAAGGATGACAGTACGGCAATGAGCTAAAGATTTCCTTTTTTAGTTTCTTACGCAAGGCTTTCGCAGAACAGTAACAAACAACAACGCCATCTATGACTGTTAGGCTAAAACGAACGCTCGTAAGCAAAAGTCAATCAAGTCCGGTAAGTCTTAAGTTTAAGTCGACGGTGCAAAACGAACGCGGCTCTTGTCAGTTGTAAACCTGCAGCAACAGCTAGAAATGCGTTAAATTCCCTCGTAGCAACAATGAAGTTCAACTTGTGTCGACTCGAAGCACTGTCCTTATCAGGGGACCTGTTGAGAATGGTGATCCACTGCACTTGAATTTCATTGTTGCTACACACAAGGCCAAATTGCCTTCTATTTGGTTGTTGCTGAAAACATGTTGACTGTTCTATGCTATGACAACAATGAAATTGGACTGTTCCTAGCTTCTAGCGTTGGCAATGGATTGAACACTTTAACTTGTAAGTTGTAAACTTGTTGGGAAACGTCTAGGAACCCTACCGAAACGGAGTATAGGAACTTGTAACATGGAACAGAGGGGGGGTAGGAGGGGTAGGAGCGTTCACACGAGTCAGGAACAACGTTTGAAACATTGAAATCATTTGCATAGACTTCTCCATCTTATTCTTTCCCCTTCCCCTTCTTCTTATTGTGGTCTTATAAGCGAGAGAGGACCCCCATTTTGCATTTTAGCCTGAAAATGTGCACCCCTGCAGGTATAGCTAAAAGGGGTTTTAGTTTTACAGGGTTTATAAGGGTTATATACTGTGCTGAAGAGCGAGACAAGAGGAAATAAGGGTTGGAATAGCTGATTTGCCTGGCTGGAAGTTATTCAGTCGTGGACTTGCGGTTCTTGAAGAACAAAGCCACACTTGAAATTGTCGACTTTTGTTGTTTACGCGTTTCTGTGACTTGGATTTCATTGGGATTGCCAAAAAAAGCGTGTTAATTAGTGTTTGACCAATTTAAGTTTTACCAAGAAGAATGCCAGTAAGTTTGGACTTCTTTTTGGGTTGAGGAAGAAAATGGAGGGAATTCGTGGAAGAAAATTGGGTTTCAAGCGATTTTGCCAGCTTTTTCAGGGCCATGTCGTCGGATGGAGGGGAAAAGTGGACTGATTGGCTTTAGTGATTAGAAATAAGAGTTTGGTTTCGGGAAATGAGGGAGATGATCAGCGACGTGTCTGGAAGACCATTAGTCATTGGGACTCCTAGCGCGACTCGAATTTTTTTTTGGCTTTGACCAACTTTCGAATGTAAAATTTTTTTAAAAAAAAATCGTGTGTTGTATTTCTTTATTTTCGGATTTTATGGATTCGAATTTCGTAGAATAAGGTTAAAATTATTGAGGTAATTTCAAACTAATGTCGTACAAATTTAAATTCACTCGAAAATACGGTCCAAACTATAAATAGATGGTACGTTTACCATAAGGTGGCGTTGTAGTACGTTGTTGGGGGTGTATTGTGCAATGTGGGTGTGGCTTAGGACCTACCAGGTAGATCGTATTGTAAGGTTTCACACCTGGCTAGTGCTAATTGTCTGTGAACACCTTTCGGGTAAAAAGGCGCCAAAAATAAGCTCAGGGCTCATTTCCAAGGTTGTAAACAAAAAGAAAAACGTTCGAAAAATTCTCCCATGCATGAAAAGTCCAAAAAGAGGTCGTTTTTTTAATATTCCAAAGACGTACAAGCCTATACCAACAACCCTTGATAGCCTGGCAGAACGAAGAAGATTTAGGTTATTTTTTCCCAGGAAAGGATGAACGTTTTATCATATCCGTTGCTGCGGGGGGTGTTCTCAAACCATTTTGTGCTCCTGTTTTCGTTTAAACTAGAAAATGAAGCCAATTTTGCTTCTTGTCGTGTCTACTTTTGCACCAAAAAATGTATTATTAGCGAATTATTTGATTTGTATTCTTCAAATAGCCGGCGTAGTCTTGAAGGCCTGTTGTCAATAATTTACATGAATTATCTAATTCTATTTGGGATAGTTTCTTGTCATGTGTGCGTAAGTAATAGCGTGATGCTTAGTGAGGGGGATTTGTGGGAAAAATGGAAGTCTAAAACTTCCATTCTTCAAACTTTGAAACTAAAAACTGGCCGAAAAGACTACTAAGAATCAGCGTGAAATCACTCAGAATCAACCCAATCCATGCCAGAAAGATTCCGACTCTACGAATTCCAACCCCTTGGAATCATCCACTAAACTACCGAAGATCGGTTGAACAGTGGTATTCAGATCATTATTAAAGAATCTACTAAGAATCGCCCAAACTACTAAGAATCTAGCCTCTAACTCACAAGAAACAGCTTGAAATTTGAAACTACTTAGAATCACTATACTGTATTGATTCGTGACATTAGCATCGTTAACTGAATCGGTCTCTTCGTTGATTCTTAGCGATGTCCTTAACCAATTGCGTTTTTTGAGGCGTCATTCATTTGAACTGGACCTATCAGGTTTCGCTGTATTTCTAACTATTTTGATTTTTGAGTTTTTAAAATTCGTCCAAGACTTTTTGCTCTGGGGACTTCTAGAAAGTGGTAAAGGGAACTTTCTGGCAGGTGAGGTGCCTGTTCCCTTCGCCATCTGCGTTCTGCATGTTACAGTACTGTGCATTTACTCTCACCTGCGAGCCGGCAGCCGAAAGACGTGTTTACCGGGTGTTGGGAAGAAGAAGAAGTTGCTGACCATTCCTTGAAATTAGATAAAGTTGGATTCGTCGGCTTCTTCTAGTGTTTACTATCGGATTAATTCATCATGTATCTCGTTCAGGTAAAACCCAAAAGCCAATTAAGTGATCTAGAGATAATTCGCTGTAAGTTGCGTAATTATGTCTGAATGACATTTAGACATAATTTTTTGTAATTATTTTTAAAGGAGTTTTATTTTTTTTCTAAATGGGTTTACTAAAATCTAGATTTAAAAAATAATAAAAAAAAAGCTTCTGACAGTAATGCAGAGGAATGTCTGGCTTACGTCAGTAAGCCTTGGATGGGGTGAAATAGTGACCCGAAAATTCGCGAAAGAGAAAAGAAAGAGGTAGACGGGTAGTAATTGAGATTCTTTCCGTAAGGGAAAGTTGGGGAATCGAATGTGGAACAAGGGATCAACCGTAGTAAAAGTTTTGGTTAAACTGCTGCGGGCTTTAGGCCAGTATTTAGCCACGGTTTTCTTCGTCATCTTCTTTTTAATCTCTTTTTTATTGATTTTATTTTGTTTTATTTTTGAGTGAATTTTAGTTTGAGGAGTGAATGAAAGTCCCTGATCCCTTGTTTTAGTGAAAGCTCGTTTTGTCATAGGAAATTTTAGAACGTTTTTATTTTGGTTTATTTCATTTGGCTTATTTTTTTAAAAGTAGAACAGGGATACAAGGTGATTCCTGAAGGTTCTGAAGCATTTTGAGGGACAAGATAAAAAGGTTTTTCCGGCGTAGAGGAAAACCGCAAATGGGTGTCGAGGTCAAAGGCCAAATTTGGAAAGATCGTGTCACGGACTCCTGGGAATTGTCGTTATTTTTTTTTTTTATTGTGGGTTTAGAGTTGCACAGTTCTCATGTCCTCAATTTTTTTAGCTGACGAACCTAAAAAAAATCAGAGAATGACCCTGAGAGTTTAGGCGCGAAAGGAGTTTTGAATTCCTCAAACTAGCAAGTTATTAAGACTAAACAAAGGAATTTTGTAAAGGTCTTACAAAATTGTTACTAAATATTATGAAAATTATTGTGAAACATATGAAAGATAGCAGAATTAATTACGGAGGGGGGGGGGGGGGATTTAGTTGGTTTTTATGATGATTGCAGTTGTAGTCACCGATGCGAAGATGGCGTGCTCTACTTCCTGCGTTGTTCGTGTCATAACGCCAAGTAAAGAACATGCGAAGAAAAGATTAGTGCAAATTCACCCGTAAAGCTTTCATATCGTCGATTTTCTTTCAAATATTGTCATGCAAAAGAGTGTACCGTTATTACTTATTATTACTAGAGTGTACTTATTATTATTGTTATTAAAATAGTTTAAAAAATATACAAATATTAATATATAATAGTAAAGTAGTAAAAGTGTTAACTAAAAGACTGTTAAAGGGGGAGTAAGGTTTCAAAATGAAAAAATATACGTTACAGAAGAGACCGAACTACAGGTTCTGGCTGAAGAACCCCTCTGTCAATTGTGCATATTAACTGACTTTTTCTTCGCGCCATCGCCGTCCGGCCGGGCGGAGATCCGCGCCGAGAACCTGTGGGCAAGCTTCGGTTCGGCTTCGCAGTCGAAAGCGCATCCCGGGCAATGGGGCCGGACGAGGCGGCTCCCACTATGCGGGTAACGTTCGCAGCATGGCGGTCAGCGGAGCCCGCAAGTTGCGGCGCGAAGAAAAAGTCAGTTTTGTGTTATTGAGTTTGTCGAAGTTTGTAAGTTAACCAAAGCACTTGCAGACTTGTTTAAGCATGCTAAATAAAGATAATAGTGCCATCTCTATGAATAGAAGGTCCGATTTTGAATGCGCTAATAGGTAAAGGCGCTAGGTCTCCGGCCAACTGTCCCCCCGTGTTATAAGGAGAGGGGAATTTGAATGTTGGACCCAAGGGCGGAGCTAAAACCACTAAATAATTAATTCCTCGGTTAATATGCATAATTGACATAGGGGTTCTTCAGCCAGAACATGGAGTTTGGTCTCTTCTATAACATATTTTGTATTTCTTTCAAGAGTACTTGAAAGAAAACAGTGATTTTTTAAAGCTATAGGGCTGGATAGTGAATTCGTCGTTCTTGTTGGTCAAAGATCGTCACTGTACGGTGAATGGTTGCGCTAAATGACATAGTTGAATGAGTTTTTTTTCCCTGTTTTGGGTCCGAAACCGTCCCAAAAAGGATGGGCCTTTAGTTTGAGTACAACTTTGTAAACGATGTGACGTGAGTGGGTACATGGCTTGTTACCATCAAAACAAAGGACGTGTAATGAAATAATTTAGAGAAATTTCGGTAATTTAGTGAAACCGTATCAAAAAGAGCATTTTGCAAGTTTCTTTGTGTGGTATAGTGGTAGGAAGTGGGTCTTGTTCTAAATAAAGCTGTATATCACAGCATTCGCAGGTTAAACGTCAATTCAATTGGAACACATTTTCGGGCAACTTTCCAGCGATTGAACGTCAATTTTGCTGCGTTGAACGCAGACAAGCTGAATTCCTGCTTCTTGTTGCGTTGGATGAGTTTCAATCAGCTATAGAGGATGTTGGTTATGGCCTTGTACTAGATTCCCGAACGCCTTCAATCACGATTTGAAGGAAAGGATTTTCGCCACTGATTTCGTGTTGGAGCTTTAATTTCTGCTATTGTAATTAGGGTATTAATTATAATCATTTTTTAATATTTGTTATAGTTAGAGCTATTTATTGTAATTATTTTGATGTGTTATGGCTGTATTTTTAGGATAATTAGGTAATATTAAGTTTAATGGAATGGTTTAAAGGTATTTTTTGGATAATTTGGGGAAATTTTTAGTCTGTTTTGAGAAGGAAGAGGACACGTAGCTGGGCGACGTCTGTTTGCACAGGCCAATGGTGTGGATGTAAGGGGGAAACTTGGAAATGAGACGTTTTTTAAGTTACGGCGTAAGTTTGGTACGGAAAGTTTTCCCCAGTTTTCCCGTGAACCAAGTTTCTGATGATGTTTTTGCTGGCGTGTGCAAAGTAAGGGATAAATAAGGGCGTGGGAGGCAGACAGACCGGATGGAAGACATTTAGGCTGGCTTTGGGGTCTGGCAGCAAAAGATTACGCCTTGGAACTCTTAACCATACATCACAAATCTTCCCCTTATGAAGGGCGTTCGCTTCCTAAGCTCGAAGTGATCCGTTAAGCGCTCTTAGAAGCGTCTTTCAGGAGTGAAGAAAGTGTCCTGATGTCTTGTCGATGGATCAGGATCTTTGCTGGCATTTCTGGGAATTTTGGCGAAAACTTGGGACAGTAATGTAGTGGGCATTCCTCGTTCCAAGATTTAGTTGTTCGTAAAGTGTTGCACACTTGTGAAAGATCCATGGGTGTCTCTGGTGATCAGCGCCAAAAATTGAGGTTCCGTGACGTTTGGTTTTATTTTTAGAGCTGTTCTGAAAGCAAGCTTGGATGAAATAGAAAATATGTGGCTCGTGAGTGTTTTATTTAGGGGTATTGCAATTTGTGTCTTAAATTCCCAAAATCGGCTACTTCGCAGGGATATTGCTACCACCACCCAAAGCCTTTGTATAGAGCTAATTCTTGAAACAAATTCCATGTAAATCGGACGAATAGTTTCGGAGTTATCGTCGGTTCACTTTTGCGCCTTTTCCTGCGCGCAGGAGATGCGCGGCCATAGAACCCCATGTAAAGCATACACTGCCATCTAGTGATAGAAAGGAAAACTGCGTTATGGTTCCACTCCCATCCTTCCCCCTTTTGACCTTTTTATGTATGATTCTATTGATAACATTGAAGTTAGTGATTAGAAATTTGAAGAGCATTTTTATTTTCCAATTGCAGAGCGTGACGACCGGCATCCGAGCCAAACCCTACGCCACGCCCACTGTCCCACCCGACAACATGAGCTACAAACCCACCGTTCTCCTTCCTCCGGAAACGAAGCAGAAGTCCTCCAGCTTACCAGGCTACACAAGAGGCTTTCATGACGCATATCGCAATTATAACCAACACCCTAACGGTAATAATGCCCCACCCACCACCCAGGCCTCGGCTCCGGCCCTCCCTCCGCGTTCCATGCACCCGCCCTGGATCCCCAACTACGCTAACTGGCAGCGCTCCGCCGATCAACCTGTTTTACCGCCACGGAAACATCACGGAGGAACTGTCCCCAAGGCAGACCCGACCGCCTCTGCGACTCGACAAGCCCCGCCCGCCAAGAAAAAATGGGGTTTCGGGAACTTCTTCCTGCGGAAGCATAAGAAAAAGGGTTCGGAAGACAGTTCGTCTGAATCGGAACATCAAGACACGATCCCGACGCCCAAATTAGGGTTCTTATCGCGACGGAAGTCGAAAAAGGAAGCCGAAAAACCGGTAAGAAGAGTTCCGACGGACGCCATTCGGACGTCGAGGGCGTCAGAGCAAAATGTTTTCGTTTCCCAGCCCTATTACAACAGTCCGTTACCGCGCTCCACGCCCTCGCCGGCGGTTTCGGTAAGCTTAACCATCCAGAACCTCCAATCTGAACCCACCAGGCTGGGTCAGCCCCCCTTACCGTCCGCCAAACCCGTGTGGACCTCGCAGAGCAACGTAGCGCAAGCCTCCACGGTCCAGACTACCCCGAGGGAACGACCTGTCCCAGCGATCTCCCCCGGTTTGGGGTCGTCGAGGCTGAGTAACGCAGGTTCCACGAGTTCCGTAGACGCCGGAACGACCGCGTCCGGTTTAGCGCTGAGAAAAGAGCGTAGAGAGGCCAGGTTGGCTCGGGCGGCCGCCAAACGAGACGGTTCTGTGAAGGCGAACTCGAGTTCGGACGAAGATTCCAATTCGGCGCAAGGATCGCTGACGAGTAGCCAACGCTACCGGAGTCAGGAGAGTCTAGCAAGTAAGGACAGTAGTACCATCACCCGCCGAACTCGGTCCGCCCGCACCGAAAGGTACTTACAGCGAAAATCCAAAGATGACGACGTTCTACGTACGCGAGAGATGGTCGACAGTCGGTTGACCAATATTGAGCACGGTAGAGAGTCTAAATCCCCGGCGGCGGTGAAGAAACCGCCACAGTCGGCCGGCCCTAAGTGGGCGGCAACGGTAGTCTACCAAGAAACGAGCGAGTTCGAGTCACCGGTCGTGTTCCGCAAAGCGTCTTCGTCCCAGTCGAGCGTTCCGCCTAGTCCCGCTTTGTCCCGTAATGCCCTGTCGTATAACCACGATTCCCGGGACGGGAGTAGCAATAATCTAAACCCAGTTTTCCATGTCCGCTTACCTGGACTCTCGAGTGCCATGATCAAAAGTAACGGCGGTATGATACCCACTGCGAAACGGAACATGTCCTCCGCGTCGCCAGTTCTCAATTCCGAGGAAAGTAACGCGGTAGTTAAGAAACTGGCGCTGAGCAGTGCCCCTAGTCCTCCTTTACCCCCACCCCGGAACCCGAATCAGCGATCCTATCTCCTCCAAATGGCGGAACGACCCACGTCGTACTCGTTCGGCGAAATGCAGCGAGATTACCATAACGTGGATCAGGAAGGTCACATAATCCTCGACCGAAGTCCCCCGCAGTTATTCCCGAAGCGATCGAACGGAGGATCATCTCGGTCGGCGTCCGAACTTCAGCTCAGTTTCCCTCGGCCGATGACGCGGTCGCCGGCGGTAGCCGGAGTCCCTCCTCTAATCCCTGTTTCCAGCAAGAACGGCGAGACGCCGCCGTTACCGACACGGCAGAGCAACGAGTCGGTTCGGAGGAGCGCGTCCGATTTCTGGAAGAGTCGCGAGCGGGAGCTGCATCCAGTTCACCGTTCGGACAGTGCTCTTCCCAATAGTAAACCGTGGTTACCACCACGGAACACCTTAACGCCACTGTTGCTGGGAACGGCCGAGTCCTTAAGCTCGCTAAGTAGTCCAGCGCTATCCGATTTAGCTCCCAGTCCAATCATACACAAAGATCCGCCGAGTCTACCGATGGTTCAGACAGCACATAGTCGTTTGTTTAGTCCCAGGAACTTGCCAAGTGTGTGTGAATCCCCGCCGTTACTTCCGCGAGTCCGGAAACCCGCCGAACCTCTCAGCGGCGGCCACGTAAGAGACCTGGTTCAGATGAAACCCACCGGTAATGCCAACTTAGAGGAGGCGATCAGCGAACTCGAAGCCATCTACCAGAGTTTGCGTCTGAGTGACGAAGATTTGTTGGATCGGGCCGAACGGCGGGACTTGCCAACAGTCCACCAACTGCAGGCAAGGACCAGCGTAGGATCGGTAAGTTCAGGGTCGGGTTCCGGTGCCGAGTTCTTGACCCCAAACGGGGTAAACTCGGACTTGGATACCCTTAACAATTGGAGCATTTCGGGGTCGTTCGAGTCGATCATTTCCCCCAACCAACGCAATCAACGCGTAAGGGCACCTTTGCGGAGGTCGGGTGTCCCAGATAGAGTAGCGGATGATATGGCGCTACGCAGACTGCAGCGGCGTGATCATGCGCAGCCAGACCCGAGCTCGGCACTGGCGTTGACCGGTTCGTACCTCCTGGTCTCCCCGTCGGTTACGCCCACTCCGTCCAGTGGTAGCGGACCCAAGGAGGACATCCGATTCCCGGATGAACCTGATATTGTCCAAGACGACCTGGTAAACCGGTCAGTGAAGCAAGCCAACTCCATGAGGATCATTGATCCGCAGCCTCCTTTCGGAATACCCTTAGGACCCGTAACAGCGGCCGCCACGACTGATTACCTTCACGCGGTTCCCACGGACCGCTACCGGTCCTCTTTTCGAGCCATGAAACACCACGACCTCGTGAAAGACGACCTCGCCTACCGTAATTTACGGAAAGATTCCGGGTTAAACCCAGTCCTGGGTCAACCGGTCGGCAGTCCTCCCAATGGCGTTAACATGGATCAACTAGACGAGTTACTAGAAGCGGCAGGGAATGGACAACCCGCTAATTCCACCCTGTCTTTGCGGAAACGGCGCGCGGTGCGGTCCTTGTCAGCGAACATAGCCGTCTTGATTAAAAAAGAGTCCATGAAACCTGGCGGCGGGAACGAACCCGACTTTGAACAGCTCCAGGACGAAAGTTTGGAGTACGCCGGGAACAAAGCGCAATCCTTGACCAACCTCGACGACGTAAACAACATGAAAGCGGTAGGGGAAAAGGCAGGGAGTGGCGCCAATCCCATGAGTCACGGGAAGACTCCACGGGCCGTCAAACATCGTAACGAGTGGCGTCGTTGGAACGGCCTTCACTGTTCGCAGGACGAAACTTCCTCCGGCCTTAGTTGGGTAGAACGAGCCCGTCTTAACGAAAACCCCTCGGGAACTAGCACCGAAACCCTTGTGGCGGATTCCCAGACTCGTACACCAGCGTTAGCGGCGCTCTTCCCCAAAACCGCCCTCTTGTCCCGGTCGAACCCTGATCTGCATCACCTCAACAGCGACAACCCCTCCGAAATCGACGAGTTTTTCATGCGCGAAGCCAGTCAGAAGCTAGATCACCTCATTGCGGACTTAACCGCCACGTCTAACGCATTAACGGAGACGGATTCAACGGCGAATGGCGCCGTCCCTTGGCGGAAACCCCATTCGCGTCCGGAAACTAAGGAAGTCCGTCCGTTACCGCCTAAACCTTCGGCGGGACAAGCGTTGGTCTCTAAACTGAGGATGCCCTCACCCTGCAGCTCCGACACCAGCGACATGTCCTGCGGTGGTCAGGAGATACAACAAATTCTTGGCATTAACAAGCGCGTAGTGGTTAAAGCGCAAGTTGAGGCGATCCAAACTGAACCCCTTGGAGACATCGGATACCATCTAGCGATACCGCCTAAAGGTATGCGTTGTGTGAAGCTAAAGCGTGTTCGCACTAACGATTTTCTGGCGGATGTGCTTGCCTCGTGTTGTTTGTTGGCTTGTTTTACTTTCTTAGGAGGGTTAGATTGGGGCACTGCCGCCCATTTATTGTTGGCTGTTTTAGCAATGGCGGCCATTTTCTTCGAATTGGTGTGAACATCATTCATAAAGTCACTTATTTTATATATTTTTTAAAAAAGAAACGAGGTTTCGGTGCCATGAGTTACGGTTAATTGTGTTTCCTGTATTTTACTAAGAAAAAACAACGATTTTTTTGGTTTGGTAATTTGAGTGCCATTGGAATAAAGTATATATTATTTTTGGAATGCGAGCGTGGTCGTGAGAATTGTGGGCAATTAGTGGAGCAGAAAGGGGGAGGACATATGGTTCTCGGATTCTTTTGTAGGGAAATGTTGGAATGTTTTATAGGTTTGGTCAGTCTGAGTTCGACAGTTGGTTGTACTAGAGTTTGTTAGGAGAAAAGTTACGTTTTGTAGAATGTACGTTAGAAAGTTAGGTGGACCTGTGGCTGGTATTGGCTTATGTGAATTATATTGAATTATTCAGGTGACTTTTTTATACCGAGAATTAATTAGTTATAATTCATTGGATTCTAATTAAGACCCCGTTTAAGGGTATATTTTGCTCGATTTTCTCGGTCGAAAGGAAAGGGAGTTACGAGGAAAAGTCGTGAGAAAGCATCTGACCTTGCAATGACCTACAGTTTGTTCTACTATCTGGTGAACAAGAATAAAACTAAATGTTCTACATCTAGTGAGCAAGAATAAAACTATCTTGCATTTTCTCTCCTTTTTCGACATATTTGCTAGCGTTTATTATTCATTCTTGCGTCGTGTGCTTTGCCAATGCTGGCCGGAGTAATGCAACAAGTCTCGCCTGACATGACCAGAAGCGTCGGTAGCTTTTTAGTGAATAATCGCCGTTCGCTCCTCTGTGGTCAGTTCGCAGCTCAGTAACTTGGCCCGCCTCCACGCAAAACGCTCGGTTCCTAACCAGTGTCCCTTGAATGTTCGAATGAAAATATCGTACAGAGCAAGAGTCGGCTAATTTTCGTCATAATTATGCCCTGAAACGCTGTTTTTTAAATTTTCAAAATTATTTCCCTGTGCAACGATAAAAACTTTGACGTCATAACCACATAAATATGAAAAGAAAGTTTAAAAACAGAACTCCTACAGGTAATTTATAATTAAAGCTTCAGTCTCGATTTATGTATTCCTTTCAAATCAGTATTCCTATGATAAGAACCGATTTGGCTTACGATGAGCTTAGATTAGCTTTGGGGCGGCTTAATTAGTTCCAGTTTTCGACGCCAGCGTAGATGACATTTGATCATTTGGATATTTGAAGGAAGCCACATGGGAAATGTCTTGGGAATGGAAATGGTTTTCACATACGGTTGTATGGAAGGTTGATTTGTTGGTTTGGGAGTTCTTATCAGGCAAAAGTTGGCAAACCAAATTTCCGGTCCTTTAACGCCCACCCAAACGCCTTGGAAAGGGGGGTCTATGAGATAGTGCCCTCACGAAATTGGAAGACGAAGAGAACTGCGGAGAAAACGAAGCCAAAGACGCTCTCACAAGTCTGATAGCTTTGAATCCAGTGAAGAGGTTGAGTTATTAGCTCTGGCATCGTCTTCACCCGCATTCATTACATACACAAACCTCCGGCAAGCTCCTTAAATTACTTCTCTTCAGGTTATACATTTCCTTCTCAGGTGCAACAAAATTACCTAGAATTTCCCCAGAAGTTTTGAAGCATGAATCTTCGCGTAGGAAAGTGCAAAAGTAGACGTGTCAAAAGTTTCGCATCGCCAAAGTTGAATTTGACCCACTTTCAAGCTTGCTTTCAAGGCTCCATTCAAGCTTCAAGTCCGGCCTTGCCTCTTAGTCATCTAAATCAAGATATCCGCCCATCGAGCGATTCGTTATTCAGCGAAAAATTATTCACCCAAAGTGTTTCCTCCTTTTAAACAGGAGACTCCTTAAGAAAAAAAGGTATACGATGCAGAGCACTTGAGGAGTAATCGTAGAATTCCTTGGCATCGTTCCAAAGCAACTTTTCCAGCTCTGGAACACTGGCGAGTGAAGAAGTTAGAAAAGAAAAAGAGCAGAAACTCGTCTGAAGAGGAAAAACGAGTCTTTTTTGGGCTAAGTAGTGGCTCACAAACGCTCAGCTTCTCGAATCGAGCCCAAAATGCCCAATGGTGGCCACATTCGGAACTCCTGACGTTCGTTAGTGTCGTTTAGTGGGCCAGAACCCTGCACCTGTGAACTAATTGTCTCAACACTCAACTCCCAGTACCTCAAACAGGTGTGAATTGGGATGATTTAAGGCTTATCAGTTCAAAACAGTTCCGGGGACACGTGCTGACTGATAATTTGATTAGATTAGCGGGCAAATTTGCCTTTTTAGCGAAATCTTAGTGGCGTTTATCAAAACAAGTGTTTGTCAAATCATGAATGTTTTTTTTTCTGTTTTAGGCAGGAGTAGCCAAAGTCCGGATAAAATCCCCCGTTTGGAAACACTGAATGGTGAGTTTGAGAATTTCATTTCATTTATCTTAGTCTTCTTGAGTTTTTTAGTAGATTTTATTTTTGTCTGTGTGTTCTTTTTATTCCATGTATTCCATTTTTACTTTTAATCCGTCTGATTTCGAAATAAGCCTTCCAAAACTTGAAGTGAATGAGTTTTCGAGTTTAGTAAGGGATCTTGGGGTATATAGTAGAGGACTGGGAGAGTCATTTGTAGAGATTTTGTTTTGGATGAAAAAAGGAGTGCTGGTTACTGCTTATGGCTGTTCATCGTTTGAGGAGTTTCCGAGGGAATAATAAGTCATAGTTTTTGACAAGCACGTCGTTGATCCTTGTTGTTTGGTAACATTGGCATGGAAATGGAATGCAAGTGGGAAGTTATTTTCCGAGACTTTTGTTTTTGTACTTCCGAAGATTAAGTTCAGCACGCCCATAAGATGAGAGAGACTGCTATCGCTTTAATAGCGCGTGTGTATAATGGGAGTTTTCTCCAAAAAGAGGAAAAAGGAAGTGACGCAACAAAAGAGATTATTTTTTTCATGGTCCGTTAGCATAGCAAACAAAATGGTACAAGGTGAAGTAATATCTGAAGGTTTGGTGGGGGGGGACTTGCTTTATGTTTAGATTTTTTAGATTTAGTTTTTAATTTTTTAAAGTGAAAGTTTTTTTTCTTGAAAGGTTTGCGAACGCATTTGGAACTAGATTATTTCTTTTAGACAAAGGAATTTTGCTAGAGCATTTTGAATGGGAAGTTATAAAATATATAAAAAATACTAAAAACACTTTTTGAGCATTCTTAATTAAAGGGAAAATAAAATAAAAGGGGAAAATTTTCTAATAGATTAGGTGGAATAGTTTTAAATATTTAGCGCATTAAGAATGCCTCTTACAGGTTATTAGTTTCTGCAAAAACATGTACAAAAATATGACCGGGGATTAATTAATTCTACTTCAATTAGATTCTAATTAAGACCCTTGTTAAGAGTATGTCTTGCTCGATTTTCTTAGTCGAAAAGTAAAGGAGTTACGAGGAAAAGTTCCCTGACCTTGACATGACCTACAACTTGCTCTGCCATCTAGCGAGCAACGAAAAAACTAGCTTGCATTTTCTTAAAAAAAAAATCAAATCAAAATTTTAGAAAAATAGTATAAAAAGGGGACAAAATAGTTTAAAATTCAAATAGAGTGGGTTGATAATTTTAACATATTTAGCGCATTAAGAATGCCTCATGCAGGTTACTAGTTTCTTTAAGAAAAATAGAAGAAATTTTTAAGGAATTAAATAAAGTAAGTAATAAACTGGAAAACTTGAAGCAGAGTAGTTGGAATGTTTTTCGAGTTTTGTAATGCACCCAAAAAAATTCCTCCTTTTTTCTATCTTTAGCTCATGCAAAAAACAAGGACGCAGACAGCCTAAGCCAGACTCGTGAAAATCCACGCAAAATTTCCGTCACAAACAGGTAAGCCGGAAAAACAAACCCAAAAAGTGACGTGGGCGTGGCCTATCCGTTGGTCGTGTGTGTCCGCTTTCCTCCGCTTCGCATGGCTTTTTCTTTGGAATTATTTTTCTTATTTTCCCCCTCTTTCTTTTTGTCTTGAATTTCTTAACATTTTATTTTCTATAATTAATTCGATTTTTTTTATTTCTTTTTTTAACTGTTAATTTATTCAAATTATGATGAACTAATTGAAGAACCTGTCTTTTTCATGTTGGTTCGTATAGTGTCTCACGAGTGTCCAGCAGTATGAGTGAAGAGGACCCTAACAATGTCCAACGATCCGAGCGAATCGCAAAGATCAAAGAAGAACGACGTCGCCAAATCCAAGAATCCTTAGCCCAAAAGAACTTAGACAATTTCTCGTCTTCCGATGACAATCTCGAGTCTCACGACCGTCTTAAACCTAGTCGCACTCGCCTGGCCGCCAAAAACGGGTCACTGGAGAAGAATCACGTCGCTTTGGGCGATTCGGCCCAGGACCACGTGATCCGCGCCCCCAAATCGCCTTCGCCAGTGGCCGGAGGGGTTAAACGTTTCATAAAACGGGAGAGTTCAGAGGAAATCGCCTTAGGAGGACTCGTACGGCCCAATCGAGCCTCCCGGCTACGAGCCGCCGCTGCTATTGGCACGCAAAACCCGTCTATTTCCCCGCAAGAGACTAAAAACGGTGAAAAAATAGATTTCACTAATAAAACGTCTTAATTTCATGTTTTTTATTCTTTTTTTGTAGATGGACAGAAGAGAGAAAGCTTCAGGAAGAGATCTGTGGGGGAAATGGGGAGCGCTAGAGGTCGCAAAACGTCCTTGGACACACCCCCTTCCTCGGATATCAAAGAACGGAGAATTACGGTACTTCATTTATGCGTTTTTCTTGTCGCGTTCCTCTCCTTTGTGGAGATTAAAGGGAAGGAGGAGCTAAGGGAGTCGGTGGGATCTAATGTTGTTATTTTTTATGTATTTTTTCGTTTCTAGCCACCTGCATTGTCCTCGGATGTGGGAGGAAAGAGCGAAGGAGGGGGAGAAGAAGTGATTCTGCGTCCGGATGCGGCAAGATTACGAGAAAAGGACAAAAGCACCAAACGGAAATCGAACCTGAACCGAGCCCATACAGAAGAGCAAGTGTCGGGCACGACGAGAGAGGAATCCAGGTATTCTATCGGTAAGTGGATTTTTATACGCCTGTTTGTTCTCTTTTTTTAATGTTTTCGAGTAATGGTTGTCTGGGGATTTACGTTTTCCCGAGAGAAATTTTGTGGAACCGAGGAAATGCTTCTGACAGTAAAGTAGGGGACATGTGTCTTTTGAGTAGAGCTGTCGGTTTTTGCTAATATTGTGAGCCAGAAATGTGCAAGATCAAAATCAACAAGAAAATTATTGTTTTTTTAGTAGGATTTTCGAAATAATGAAATACGGTTTTTGCTGTATTTTGTTGTTACAAATTAAAGGGCGTTTGAGGAAAAGCTTTTGACAGTAATGTAGCGGACATGCTTCTGCATGAAATGGGTGTAATCGTTTTGGGGAGTAGCGAACTAGGAATTTGCGAAATGGGGTGAAAGACAGTTCAAGGTTTAAAATCGCATATTAAATGGGTTTAAATATCTATTTCTTGATTTGTTGCTCATTAAAGTTAATTAAAACTTTTTAAAAAGCTTCTAAGCGTAATATCCAGAAATTCAAGTTCTGTCTGAAGCGATTTTAGTTTTGCAATATGTTGCAAAAGGTAAAGTGAATTAGAATGTTGATGACTTGTCAACGTCCAGCACAAAAAGCTACTGTTGTTGCCCCTAAGGTTTAGTCCCCGAACTCGTAGCGTTAGTTCGGCCTGCTCTACTGTAACCTGTCGCAATAATGAATATTTAAAATACTAGAGAGTGAAGGTTTCTTCGAAACAGACACTCGTAGCGCTACTTCGGCCTGCTCTACTGTACCCGCAGTCCTTCGTCGCCCCAAGAACGAATAATGAAAGTGCAAGGGAGCGAACGTTTCTTCGAAACGGGACTTGTCCGGTTATTCCGGCTTGCGTCATAGTACGCTCGGTATACCTTACTTGTGCCAGAATAGCATTTCAAACATTAATACTGTATTATTATTATTTAAAAAGCTAGACATTTAACAAAGGACATAAACCGCATTATATTCTTCAGTGTCTATTATTGTAAGCATACTATTTCTTAAAAAAAATCGCCAAAGTCCCCAAAATGGGGCATGTTTGGAGCGCAAGAAATTGATTTTGGCCCCGAACTTAGCCAGACTTATGGTTCTTACCTCCCCAGAAACGCCATATAAGACGCTCTGGAGCTTTCGAGCTCTCTCTGCTCATCTTTGTATGTCGCCACCCGCATACAAGCTTTATTACAGACATTATTTCCGGCCTTGGCCTCCAGAGGAGCGCATAATGCTCTCATTCGGCCCTTAAAAGCCCCCATTCCTGTCTCGCTCTCCCCTTTTACATAACCTTAATACCTTCTTTACCCCTTTCTTGTTTACGTTTCACCTCTTTTTATCATTTTACGTCATACGCAGTTAAAACTATTCAATTTGTGTCCTTTTTGCTCGTTTTCTTCGTCGTTACCTTGTCTTTTTGGTAAGAAATTTCAGATCAATTTCTTTTTTTTTATAAAAAGTAGAGAAAAAATTCCCTAATTTGTCTTTTATTGCTCTTTCTTTGTAATTCAAAGCAATTTAAGTTCGGTTTCAATTGAATTGCAATCCAAATTCTTTGTAAGTGTTGGTCTTTGGAGAAGAACCATTTCCTAATAATTTTTTTAAGTTTAAAAAAAAATATCTCTATATATGAATAGTAAAGAGAGTTTCGTTATATTTCACCGGGTCACCCACCGAAATGGACTTCCAGGAAGTGCCTCCCCCTCGTCGTTAGGTAACAATAAAAAAAAGTAAATAAAAAATAACTTCTTCCGAAGCTTTTTCGACTTGCGTTGGTGGCCCACGCAGTCAATAAATTATGCAGTTCCCAAAGAGCTACGTTTACTCTGCCAACCGTGTCAGTCTGCCTGGAAACGGCGTACAGAGTGGACACAGAGTGAGATGAAATCTGTGGCAATTTCATGTGGCTCGACTGCACACACTATAACACACGGAAAGGAGAAATTAAGCCCCAAATAGTCGGATTATCTAAGCCAAATCAATAACTGTTCCTAAAGACGCTGTTTATGGTGTGTGTTGTTCTCCAAATGTGCCAAATATCTCACCTTATTGGAGTTGTATCGTCCTTTATTGCCCTTTTTCTTAAGTAAGAAGTAAAAAAAAAAATTGAACAGGGATTTTAATAAAAAAAATTGCGGATTTCTTGTTTCGAAGTACAGGAAAAGAAAATGAAAGAGCGAAATTAAGACATGGCACCTGATTTACGTCATCGACGCTTTTAGCAGGAGGATTCATACATTCAAACCTCTCGCGTGTAAGCTCCGCCCCTTTGGTGATCGTTTCGCACCTAACAGGTTTTTTAGGGAGGAAATTTGCATAGGTTTGATGCAGATTTTGCTTTCGTTCAGTTCTACAGAGCTAGTTTAAGTAAGGAGGGCGTGGCTTACAGTTTCTTTTCGAGGTGTTGAAGATGTTTCTTTGTGGAAAGTACTTTGAAAGGGTTTATTTAAGGGGATTTTTTTTATTTAGCGTTGGAAGTCGATCTGGGAAGCGGGATTGGAATGAGAGGGAAGTGGGTGGAGCTAAAAACGTGGCATTTTTGAATCATTATTTCGGGGCTCGTTGCGTCCTGGCACACCTGTCGTCTTTTCCGGTGGCTAATTATGCGGATGACGGGGACGAGCAACAGCTTCCACATACGTGACTCAGCAAAGGTTTACAAATTGTTGAAAATATTTTTGAAGGGCGGGGCTAAATGTTAATTTGGATGAAAATTGACGTAAGGAATTAGAAAAGGGGAGTTTGGGCTAGTTAAAAATGGGTCAGTTTAGTGGAAAAGGAGACGAGGTTTTAAATAGAAGATTTGTGTGGCGCGCCGTCATCAAGGAGACTAAAGGAGATCATTTTTGGGAAGCCAGATTTGGTGAATTCACCAGCTTAATTAGCATTGTTGCCCACATATGGTGCGTTATGGTCTGTCCGGAATTTTCTTTTCTCGTCTCTCTCTCTCTTGCCTTTTATTGCGTTGGGTTTTCGCCCTCATCCATCAATTGTTTTCGCCTTGACCTTCTTTCACGAAACCTGACTCACAACTTTCTTGAGACTGTTGTGTTTGGACTTTTTAGAAGTTCAACAAAATCTCACTCTCCAAACACAGGATTTGTTGATGGCTTGCTTACAGTAGGCGTGGCTTCAGTTTACTTTACATGAAAGGTTCCTTCATTTTGTTTTCCACTCGGATTGTTGTTGCTTTACTATCGATTATGGACGCATATCGATCATACATCATTAGAATCGATTCTTAACCTTGCGATGGTTACGTTCAGCTGAAATTCCACTATATTTTAGCAGTTCCTTTGCTATTACTATCGCGATCTATTTGGTCTACTGTCATGTTAGTAATATCGATTAAGTATCTTAGTAATCAACTTTTCGTTTCTGTAGAAGAGAAAACCAGGCGACGTCGAGAGCCTTTAACCACGCCTACTCCGAAAACTGAGCCCTCTCCAAATCTGGAGCGTAAAACGGAGCGAAAGATTTCAACCAATACTCAAGCGAGTCACTTGGATCGGCCAAAATCGACGGCGGATATGGCGTCTTCGAGCATTTCGCCCGCCAATAAGGCCTCCATCCACAGCAAAAATCCTTCGCCTGTGCCAACCAGCGCTCCTCCCCCTTCTCTGACCCACTTGCGATCTTCGTTAAGGCAAACAGTACAATCGTCAAGCCCAGCCTTCTTCAGGAAATCAGTGGCTGAAGAACCGCCGTCGATTCGTACCTTAATATCTCCCGTAGGTGCCAGTACCAGCAATGGAGAATCAACACAGACGGTAGCGGAAGCCACGCCCACTGCAAAGAACAGCGAGCGATCAGACGATTTGACCGCCAGAATCGAAGCGTTGACCGCGAATGTGAAGCAAACGTTCGCTCGAGTGGATCGGCTGAGAAGCACTAACGTTCAAAAAGATTCTAAAGATCCAAGTCCCGCGATTCCGGTGATTCCGGCTGCCGTAGAGTCAAGTAATGGTGATTTGCAAGCGGAGGAACTGATTGAGAGCAAAGTACCAGTGCATGGGATTCTGAAGAAAAGGATTTTGAATGAAGAATCAGTTTTATCGGAGGCGAGTGGTCTGGAATCGTTGAAGCCCAGTGTGAGGATTTGTACCGAATCGGGCCACGATCCTGATGAGGATTCTTTACAGCCGGGAACACACTGGTTATCGCAGCGCTCGTCAAGATCGTCGTCAAGATCGAATTCGCCCGAGCCAACGTCGATTCTCAGGCGGAAAGTCAGTAGGGAAGAGTTAGAGATCGAACGGCCGTCCAGTACTGAGCCGCAGTCTATTCTGAAGCGTAAAAGCAGTCGGGAAGAGAATCGGACAGATCAGGACGAATCAGGCACGACTTCGTCGATTCTGAAACGGAAAAGCAGTCGGGAGGAGGTTGAGCCAAGATCCGAATCGCCTTCAGATCCTCTACAATCGATTCTGAAGCGAAAAACGAGCTTGCGAAGGAATCGTAACGAAGATTCACGCGAATCGGTGGATCCTAGGCCGATCCTGAAGAAACGCGGTAGTATGGAAGAGATTCTGAGTGATCCCAAGCCGATTCTCAAGAAGAAAGCCAGCACAGATGATGAACACGAGGATCGGCGAAGGTCGATCCTGAAATCACCGCGGAAATCCATGGAAATCGAGGATGAAAACGATTCTTCTTTTATGCCAATTGTGTCGGCCGCAGCAGCGCCCCAGGAGTGGCAAGAATCAGCAGAATCAGTGCCGCCCGTGAGCATTTTGAAGAAAAGGGCGGCCACGCCCACTCGAGAATCAGAGAACGAAGATCCGCCGATCCTGAGATCACAACGGGCCTTCGATCGGGATAGTTCCCCGGCCAGAATCGTTGATTCGCGACCGCTATCCGTAGCGGATCGGATCAATTTCATGGAGCGGAACGCGGGATCGCCGTTTGAGCGAACCAGATCAGTAAAATCGCGGTCACTTACACCGGAATTCGAGCCGGAACGACCAGCGAATCACGCAGTGCCTAACGAAGCGATGAATCAGTTCGTTCATGGTCAGGAACTCGCCAAAAGTGACAGCGATGCGGCGATCTTTGCCGATTCCACCAAAAACTCGTCAGAATCAGAATCACCAAGTGAACCGTCGATGGTATCTCCAGACGAAACTACTCAACCCACCGTTGATCCTCGCGATCCTGGTAAGATATCTGATTCCAAGTCTTCCTCTTCCTTAGATGTGTCTAGAATCATTTTTATCTTTGATTCTCATACTGAGAATCACCGCTTTACTAACACATTGCACCTTAGCCAGGTTTGTAGATCTTATTTCAAAGAATCTGTTGATTCTGTGTCCGATTCTAGAATCATCCTATTATTGATTCTATAGATTCCATCCCATCGTTGGTATTTTTCTACTGATTTACCTGATTTTTTAACTTTTAAGTACAGCGGAATTTTTCGAATTTAAATTTATTTTCATCATATTTACCCAGAATTAAAAATCAAGGTAGATTGTAATCGATTAAAAGCGGGAAATTCAAATTTCGAATGATAAAAAGGTGGGAAATGAACGGTTTTTCCAATCTTTCAAGACGGGAACAGTGACGAAGAGCCGAGTAAGCTCAGTTTGGCCCAACGGGTCCAGCTCTTCCTGCAGAAAGCAGAAGGCGTGGCCATTTCCCCTTTGCCACGCCTCCCAGCCCCGATCCGGCGTCGGCGACTCCTTCCCTCCCGTTTCCAAACCCAACCCGTCACTTCTGATGAAGTTTCGCTCGCCCAAACTCATCAATCGAGTCCCATTTCAGCTCCTCGGGTTCCCAAGGCATCAGGTTCGGTTTCCCATTTATCTCCGCCGGTAATCTGCGCCAGTTTATGCCCCGCCCCCTACCCAAATCGCCTTTTCTTCAAATTAAACTTGAAATTAATTACGCGAAGAATCTAATTCGTTTCGTATTCAAAAGCTTCATTTGAAAGGCTTTTAACTAGGGATTGTCTGTACGCACACTTTGGCACTTAACTTGTGGCTAATTATTTGCTTTGCTTGGGGGGAAAAAGAGCTTTTTTAATTATTTTTCAGTGAATTCAATCATTAATAAAATTTGTAAAAATTAATGTTTGGCCATTTTCGAAAGTTTTGGCGGGGAAAACCGAGAAGCAGGACCAAGATCGTGTTGGTGCGGCACAAGAATCGACCCCTGAGGAGGAAGCCACGCCCCCCGGCCTGCGCAGTATGCTCAAGAAAGATTCCAGCTACGACCTTCCTGAGCCTAAAGAGCTGCGATCTATTCTCAAAGCTGAATCCGACTTTGGTAGTAAACAACGCGTCGCGAGCTCAACTTCCAGCTCCGAGGATTTAACGCCCAGTGAATTGGTTTCGAAATTGTTCTCCGTTGAAGCAGCAGCCAAGCTACAGAACCAGCACCAGCAGCATGTGCTGACGAGCGTTTCTAAGGAAACCATACGGGAAGAACAAACATACAACAAGTAAAAGAATAAAATCAATTTGCATTTTTTTAGTGTATTATTTTGCCTCCTATATTTTCTCCCTGTAAAAGCATGCATCTAAAAGCGTATAGAGAAGCAAAAGAAAAAGGCTTTTAGAGGGGAAAGGATTTGATTACAAGAGCAGCGTAGATTAATCTCAACCTTTCAACAAGAAAAAGGAAATAGGGGCGGGGGGCTTGAATAGCCCAAGGGCAAACACTCGGGGAGTCGAAAGGATCGATAAATTCATGTCATGGCTTAAGTGGGATTACGAAGCCAACATCTTGATTTTTTTAGGGATTTTTTTTTAGTTATTTTTGGATTGACATACGTTATACTAGAAGCCCCGCCCCCTTTTCGTGGATTTCACGCTCGCTTTTAAGCTTTTTTATTAGTTAGTTCGTTTTACGATGATCGTTTTTTGAGAGATTTAATTTTGAGAGTTTCACACGATTTTGATGCTCTTGTAAAGCTTTTGCCAATTACGCCTCTCGCGGCAAGAGTTGGCGAAATCCGCCATTTTGAGTCCATTTAAGTTTAAGTAAACAACAAACTGTTTTCCGTGAATATTGGTTTTGCTTTGTGTCTTTTTGTGTCTTTACTTGAGCTACTTGTAAAAGCTGTAAGCAAAACCAATATAACTTAAATGTACTCAAAATGGCGGGTGTCGCCAACTCTTGCCGCGAGAGGTGTAGTTTGGCAAAAGCTCTATATTCAGTTATATATTTAGTAATCTTTTAGTTTTATACATATTTCTACAAAAAAAATTTAAAACCAGCGTTTGTCAGCCTTTAAGTTTTCGGCGTTTTACTGATCGTTATGTAATTGAGGTTGTTTACAAGGGAAGTAAGGTGGAAAAAGGATAAAGTTTTGAGAATTGTTAAAACTTGTACCTTCTTTCATTCATTAGCTGAAAAAACAAGATTCATTGTTCAAAAGTGACATTCCATTGTCACTTTTGACAACGGGATACAAATTACAAATGTTTGTCACTAATTAGTAATTCCGGAGAACGTGTTGGGCAAAACAATAACAAACACCAGTGCCATCTGTGACGGTTTCCCAGCAATAAGCTAAGGGATACGGGAGCTTAAAACCATGTATTTGATTAAGCTTTAAAGGAAAGTGAGATGAAACGCATTTTTAAGATCCAATTTGTTTGGGTTTTTGAGTGTAGAAAGCAGGAAAAGAAGACCGAAGAGAAGAATGCTTAATTAATTTCATGTGTTATCGCTAAGTCAAGCTCCGAAGGAGCACATCTGTTCTCTTTATTACTTCGTTTGAAATTTAAATTTAATTTGTGTTCTCATTTCTTTTTAGGAACGTAAGGAGAGTACGGGAATAGATTGATACTTAAGAACTCATGGATCAATTCCAGAGCAAGCTAAGCCCCGCCTCCTCTGTCTAATCTTAGAATCGTAAACTTTTAATATCTTTCACAGCAAGTTCTTCTTCAAATTCATATTTTATTTATAAAATTGTACGTTAAAGTTCTGAAGTTTTGGTATTAAAAGTATAGAAAATGATCTAAAAGTATTTACGTTTATAGTGAAAAAGCGTGTTAAAGGAACTTTGATGCGTGGTACCGGGAGAAAGTTTTGTATGTTTAGGAAATAGAGCAAGAGGCGGGGGGGGAGGAAGATTAGGAATTTCCCCTATTTTCTTTTTCCTGTTTTGGCCGGATCCGGTGATAATTTTATCTCTCAGCTCATCTTTCTTGGTGTATTTACTTTAACACAAAATAAAAAAAAATAATATGAGAAACAGGTTAGGTGTTTCCGTTTCCACCTTTTCCATTAGGTAAATTAGCATATGTGAGTCAGGAAGAATGGGTTTGGCGTCTAAAAAAGCAAAAGGAAAAATCGAATGCAAAATAGGAAAAGACGAATGGATAATATGCAAGAAAGAGAAATTTTGCGCGAGCTGGGTTTTATTTTTAAGGCGCGACACGACGCACACAAACACAGACGCAAAGAGGCAGCTTCGCTTTCCAAGGTGTTATTTTGGGAACTTGCTGTTATATTCTTGTTGATTTTGAAAGTCTGTTGGTTAGTAGAGAAGTTGGTTAGGAAATCATCCAAAAAGGTGTTCGCGTTTCTTGCGCTATTTGTTTAAGAGTTTATTGAACTAGGAAGGGAATTTTCAAGTGAATTTTGTTCATTTTCATCGTTTCATTATTTTCGTTTCGTTTTTTGTTTATTTGTAGCCAACAGATGACCGTGGACGGAGCAACAGTGAGTTCTTCTTCCAGTTCTTCGAGTTGTTCTAAAACACAGGATAAAGTGGTGATCTGCCATAGCGAAGTGTCGGAAATTTCGGCGTTTGTACGCACAGGATCAGTTCGGCAACGATTACAACGTTTGGAAGCCCAAACGAACAACAGCGTTGGGGTTAAACGATCTGAACAAGAAACATTGGGCGTTTCTTTGGCCGAGAGGTAAACATAAACCATTTATTTATCTATTCATTTTATTTATTGCTGCTTTAAAAGAAGAAGAACTCGTGCATTTTACAACGAATAACGGCACAAAATCATTGCCAAATTTCATGGTTAATTTTGTGTTGTAAAAATCGTTCTTTTTTGTTTACATTTCAATTATAAAGAAGGCAGCATTAGGTAATCTAAGCCCCGCCTCCTTCCCAAAGAAGCGGAATATAGTATGTGCAGTCCGGGAATGTTCACATGGATGTAAAATGATCTAAAAACGAAAAAGAAAGAAGCAAATTGAGGTCGATAGTTGTTAATGCGAAAGCACTTTAAGGCATGCTCACAAGTTAGGAGTTTAAGTTATCCAAAATAATATAAAATGAGAGAAAAGAAGAGAAATTTTCGTACCCACAACAATGAATTCCTATTTTCAGCATGTAAGTTATCAAGTAGGCAAGCCCCGCCTCCTTCTCAAAGAGGCGGAATATAGTGAGTGTGCACCTTCCGGGAGTATTCAAATGGTTGTAAAATTATCTAAAAATGAAAAAGAAAGGAGAAGGAAGCGAATTAAGGTCGATGGTAGTTAATGATTCGTGGATCTGATTAGGCTAGAGACCCCAACTGGTCAGGATCAAGAGAGTGCCAACAATCAACCGGGCCAAGTAGTCCAAAGGTACAATACTTCTAAAAAAGAAAATGGGCACGCGAATTTCTTGTCGTTTCCGTTGCATCTCATCTCTCCCTCTCTTGTGTTATTGTGTCGCATGTGGTCACTCAATTGTCCAGTCTTGGATTGCCCTAATTAGTCTAATTACCACCTTAACCGCCTGTGCACGTGCTCGACATTCCGTTTCCCACATTTAGCCCACTTTATAGTTGTTACGTGTCCAGTTCTGTGCTCGAGCATCCAATTTATGCAGGAAAACAATCGTTTTTTTGTGTTGCATACCTTGTTTATGTCAAACACTTTAGATCAAATTTTGATCTAAAAGACTTTTTGGATTTTTATAACAATTTTCTTTGCAATTCTGGGGACTTCAGGTTGACTTCGTTGCAAAAGAGCGGGGAAACGGAATGGAAAAAACGCGTTCCGAAGATGAAAACGGAAGACTCTGAACCAGAAGAGCTGTTAGCGGACCCGGAATCTGTTCCATCTTCTCAATTACGCGAGAAAATCAAGGTAAATAACTTGGATTATTGAATTACCGGAAGGAAAGTGATGGATTTGGGGTCGTTTTGTAGAAAGGAAGCAAGGACGAGCGCCCGAAGAGCATTGCGGATCGTTTATCCAAACTGGAAACGGCCCAGATTGGTTGGAAACACCGCGTAGGGGAAAAAGACGCAGTGCGATTTACAGTAGCGGGCAAAATGGGGTTAGGGAGTACGCCTGCGCAGGCCACGGGCGTTATCGACAAGGAAATTACCCCCACCACGCCTGTTTTGGTCCCTGAAGGCAGCCCGCTGATTCCTAGAGCCAAGAAAACGCCTCGATTGCTGGTCTTTCGGAGCAAAAATGCGTCAGAAAGCAGTTCTTCGCCTTCCACGCCTTCTTTACCGCTACTAGAGACGCCTTTTGGGCGGTCCTTGTCGGCACAAGACGCCAAAGGTGCGTTAAAACGTCCCATTCTTATACATTATTTGATCTGAAAAAAACCCAAGCATTTTGTTCATTAGGAGAAGGCGATGTAACGATGGGCGTGGTCAAAAGTAGTAGCCGGGTGCAAGTGCCCCGTCCAGATGACGAAACCTTTACTGCCTTTTATAGAAACAGTCAGGAAATTAGCGTCAGCCACGAGTTTGAGCTCAACGAAGAGGATTTTGATCGAATCATTGCCCAATCGAGAGAAATGTGAGTCTAATTTGCATAATTGTTGAGTCGTAACAAATTATTAAGTAGTTGAGACCAAAAATTAAAGCAATTACCACTGAAAACCATTAAGTTCGTGAAGTTAAACTCTGAAATTGATCCAATGAATAGAATTCGAGAAGAAAAGGGATTCTGATTTACATTCTAATGATTCTCGTTGGATTCAAGGCTCGTCCAGAAGCGATCGGTGAAGATCCAGAAGCGGAAATTCAAGTCAAGGAACCCAGTCAAGTCCCTAGCTGCGAGAACGGATGTACAAGACGAATATGATGAAATCGTGACGGATTTTCCAGAACAAGAGATGCGGCGCATCAAATTGGAGCAGTGTAAGTTATTTTTCGTGTTTTTTTATACATATTTTATATGAAAAGCTGGGCTTTAAACCCGAAAGAAAGCGAAATTAAGGAACGTGTTATCTACAAACCCTTTTTTTCTTTCCCCTAGTGGCTCTGTCTTCGAATTTGGCAGTGGAAGCCTTAGCTGGCTTGGCCAGTAAAGAAGATTTCAGTGCCATCACTTTGAAACCGGCCGGAAGTGGGTCCAGTACCTTGGATACTGTCCGTTTATTGCAAGTTAAGGGCAGGCGTCATGTCCAAACACGATTGGTTCAACCGTCTTACCAAAGTATCAGCGCTGGAGACGCGTATGTGCTCGTAACACCTAGCGAAGTACTTGAAAGTTGATCTTTCCTAAGATTTTGAAGCTAATCGATGTTTTTTTGTGTTTTTTTGAAGATTTATCAATGGATGGGAGAGTTTTCCAACGTGATCGAACGAGCCAGATCCGCTGAAGTGGTGTCCATGATTGCTCAGAAGAAACAATTAGGCTATATTGGAGCAGGATCCATTATTGTGATTGATGACGAGAAGAAATCCGGTCGGCCCAGTCATGTCAAGCAATTTTGGCAGCTCTTGGGGTCCCCTGAGGGCAAAAGTGGCCCTCAAAGTGAGTTTCACGTCATTCTTTTTCTTTACTTGCTCTCGTCAGTGTTTTTTTTACTTTTTTTCTTCACATTTTTCTCAACTTCTTAACTTTTTACTTTTTCTCTCTTCTCTTTCCAAGCAATTAACTTGGCGATTCTTAATATCCTTAATGTTCTTTCACGTTATTAAAGTTTTCATGAATAGAGGATGAATCTTAAGTGGATTTTGAATTTATTGTTATTTATATATCATTATTGCATTTATTAGTTAGTTTTGATTTGTTCTTAAATTGATCGGTGACTAATGTTTATGCTTAATTAACAAGGTGCAGGAAGTCCGGAGGAAGATGAGATGTTTGAGGCGGCTGTGGTGGATACCAACATGGTGTACGAAGTAATAGGAGATGAGTTGAGTCCCGTGGAAGAATATTGGGGGGCGTTACCCAAAATTGAGATGCTGGACTCGAAAAAAGTGAGAATTTCTTCATCGAATCTTTTCAAAATTGAATTCACATTTTTTTTATAATTGAATTAACAATTTTTTTTTTTTTTTTCAAAGGTATTTGTGTTTGATTTTGGTGGCGAATGCTATGTTTGGCAAGGCAAACACGCCCCCATGGTGTTGCGGAAGCGAGGGATGCAATTAGCAAAAGATTTATGGCACGACGGCTACGATTATAGCGAGTGTGACGTCAACCCGTTGGACCCTCTCAAAAGCTATAATTTGCCTCTTGCGGATACCAAGCGGCCCTCTTGGGCGTGGTTAACGCGAGTCAATCACCACATGGAAATTGTTCCTTTTCGCGAAAAGTTCTTGGATTGGCCCGATACTTCCCGCTTGATCAAACTTAAAGGCGGAGATTCGATGGAAGACAAGAATTCCGAACCCGCCATCCTCGCTTTGGTCCCTTATGACGCCCAATTAATGCTCCAGGTCGAAATTACCGAACCTGATCTCGAACTAGATGGAACTCACCTCGGGAGAGGCAAAGAATACTACGATCCTGCTGTAAATCACTTTCTTTCTCTTCAAATTGCACCTAATTATGAAATTTTTCTCAATTTTGCAGCTTAATTCCTTTCCTTAGTACGCTTAATTGCCTTAATTCACTCGTATATGCAGTTTATTTTCTATGATTGCTTGAATTAATGGATGAATTTTATTTCTTTGTATTGCAGGAGAGAAGACAACATGAAATTAAGACATTAGGCGTCAAAGTCTGGCACATTTTGGATTACGAGCCAGTGCTTTTGCCTGAGGCGTCATGGGGCCAGTTCCATAATGGAGATACGTACGTGGTACGTTGGTCGTACCGAGTTACCGTCACAGGTGAGTCCTTTATTCTGTAATTTAGTTAAATTTTCTCCAACTTTCTTGCATTTTCTTGAATATTCCTGAATTACAGTTTACTTCTTTCCGTTTTTTAGGGCGCGATTTGAAAGGCAAAGCCTCCAAACATGGTTGTCTGGGTCGGGACCGATGTGCCTATTGGTTCTGGCAAGGAAGACAATCTTGCGTGACAGAACAAGGGATTTCTGCTCTGGCCACGGTGGAATTGGACAGCGAACGCGGACCGCAGATCCGAGTGACCCAAGGTCACGAACCCCCCGCGTTTTTGGCTCTTTTCAACGGGAAAATGACGGTGCACCATGGGAAACGTGAAGAGGAAGCTGACTCTCCTGGTATAAAGACGCTTACTCCTGAAAAGAGTATTAGTGGATTATCGGGGATGCTTTTAGGACCTTGGAAGCTGTATTTATTACGAGGGGAAAGAGAAAACGAGGCGTGTTTGGTGGAAACCCAGCGCCGAGTCCATGCCTTGAGGAGTCGAGTGTCCTTAGCGCTAATCAATAGCCACACGGGCTGTATTTATGTGTGGCATGGAGCGAAAGCCCAGAAACATACGAGACAAGCGATCATGACAGCTGTGCACGCCGTTAGAGATCATAAACCAGCTGAATATGGGTTTTCCTTGTCAGCTAACCTGGTCGTCAAAGAGCAATACGAAGGGGCGGAGACCAAAGACTTTTGGGAAGGTAAAGAATCCATCCTTTATTTCTTCAAGAATCATTTCGTTAATCCCATCTCTCTCATACCCTTCCGAAATGTTCTAACTCTCCTCACATTTTCCTAATCCTTTTGTTCCGTATCTCTTTATCTTTTAATTCATTCATTCCGCAATTATTTCCTATTTTAACGAATTTTCTTACGTTTTTCTCGAATTTCTTCAGTTTTTCTCGAATTTCTTCAGTTTTTCTCGGGATTTCTAACAGTTTTGTACGGAATTCGCAAGTTTTCTTCATTTCTAGAATTTTTCTCTACAATTCAAGTGCTTGTACAATTTTGCGTAATTTTTCTTTGAATTCTGCAACCGTTCTAGAATTTTTCTCCCTGATTATAGTGTAGTAAGAGCGGAAGGATCTCGAGTGAATTGAAATAAAAATACATAAATTATTATTATTAGGTTTGGGAGGCGGAAACCGTAACCTGTACCTGTCCTTATTGGAGAACGCGTTAAGATTCGATTACAGCCCGAAATTGTTCCATTTGACGTCCAGTACGGGTCAATTTACTGCCGAACCAGTGTTGTGTCCCTTTAGGAGTGCTCAGTTGACGTGTCCGTATCCTTTCCTGCAAACGGACCTCTATAACGCCCGGCAACCAGGTAATGTGCGATATAGGATCTGAGACTTTCACAGTTTTCTGTTATATTTGATGGCAGAGAGAGAGATCCAGAAGGAAGGGGAGTGAGACAGGAAGTTCGGTATTGATCTTTCAGGTTATATATACAACGACTTTGCGTGTTTATTTTTAGCGCTGTTTCTGTTGGATAACCATCACGAACAATGGTTATGGCAAGGGTGGTGGCCCAACAACGCGGAAGATGCAAACGAGGTGGGATCCACGGGCACAGGCTCTTCGCCTTTGAGATGGGCTGCAGAACGGAAATGTGCCTTGGAAACTTGCCTCACATACGCTCAAGCCTTAAGCGCACAAGCGAATCGCACGTCAGCCACACCTGCCTTCCTCGTGACCGCGGGACTGGAGCCTTTGGCGTTCAGTTGTCTGTTTCCGGAATGGGAAGCTCGAGACGATGTGGCCAACATCAATATCCAAGTAATAGAACATTGTTTTCATGTATGTAGAGAAACCTTTCCTTTACCTCTGAAAAGCTTCTAAATGCTCTTAAAAGGTGGTATCCACCGGAAAGCTCGCATGTTGAGCGTTAGATAGATACTTATAGATTAGATTAGTCTAAAACCGATGAATTTTGTTTCGAATTTCTATGAAGTTCAGGTGCTATTTTTGCGTTTGCATTGGGTCATGACGTCACAAAATGGCGAAGGCGTGGCTTAGCCCTAATTGCCATGATGATTGTTTACTTCCGGAGTATAAAAGAGTAAACACAGCAGTCACGTGATCCTGAATGTTGGTATTTATTTCATGTATATTTAGTTTGTTTACGTTACAGAACTTGACATTTACGAATATGAATTTACTTAAAATGGGGGCTAATATTAACTTCAGCTTGTAAAGCACCTACAAAACTCGTGTTTAAACTGTTTATTTGTGTTTACTTCACTTTCAACCTGTGTAAAGAGCAAACATTTATTAAGCTCTTGATTTTTTTTGACACAAGCTTTTTAGTGCGCCAAATAACGTTGCTACGGTTGTAAGTTAAGTCTGGATAGTTAATTCATAGTTAATTTATTGTTTTTTTAGTTTAAAATTAACTTTTTAACAAATTAGTTCTTACTCTATTTTCCCGAAAGAAGAAACTATCAGTTATTCACAAGAAAACTTTACTGTGGATAAAAGTACTGATGGGAAAAGGTTTTGATTGATTGATTTTGTTTGGTTTCGTTTGATAGGAAGGACGTCGAGCAGGCGAGCAGTTGGTCGTATCCGAAGTCTTGGAAAGACTCCGTAAAACGATTTATACCTTAGCAGAATTGCAAGACAGACCATTGCCCGAGGGAGTAGATCCATCAAGATTGGAAGCTTACCTGAGTCAAGAAGACTTTCTAGTACAAAGAACCTTATACCTCTTCTTCCCCCAAATTCCAAATTAACTTCCTTCTTTTCTTGTATTTCTTATTTGCTAAACCAAAAAAAAATAATCATGTATGTTCTAGGAGACGCTTCACATGACCAAAGACGAGTTTTATGCATTGCCAGCCTGGAAGCAAACGAATTTAAGGAAAGAAGTGGGCCTATTCTGAAAGGGCCAAACCGAATCTACAATAAGAAGAGAAATGAGGGAGAAATCTTGTGATATGTACAGTTTTCTGCCAAACTTGGGACAATCCAGTTCAGCGAAAAAGATAAACAGGAGGAAAAAATTCAGCCTAAACTCTCTCCAAAAACAAAAAAGGGAGAAAAAGAAAGTACTAATGATCGTCTAATTTTTAAATAAAAAGAAATGTATTTTATCTCTTCAGTGGTTCAGGTTGTGCCTTTTTTGTTTTTGCTTTGTTCTTTTTTTTTTTTTAATTTTGTTGCATTTCAAGATAAAAACTTACAAAAAACGGGCCCAAAGCAAACTCTTCTGCCTTCTGCTTTGGGGGTTTAAGAAAGCACAATATTGAGCCACTTTAGAGCAAAAAAATGGCTTTTTAAATCATCTGTATACCTCCCGTGTCGTCGCTTAAAGGCGAAATGTCTTGTTAATTGACGATGGAAAAAGGCTGTTTGATGACAGGAAAACGCTTCTTTTTGTCCTTTTTTCTACCGGATTTATAGGAAACGGGAAACTAAAAAAGAAGAGTTATTTGTGTGGTGGGAAAACAGTTGCACGAGATGTTTTGGCCGTTCGTGCGGCCCAGGACAAGCGAAATTAGATTGTAAATATCGTAATACATAGGTGCTGTATTTTAAAATGATGTTTTGTTGTATTTTTCGTTTTTTACAGTCGTTTCCACTCCAATTAACCTTTTGCATGGGATAGAATCACATGTTGGAGCAGCTTTTGACATCAATTTTCAGGGAACTTTGGCTGCGCTGCGAACTCAAGATTTCTCGAATTCTGTTCTTGGCGTGTAAAGCTCCATTCCATGTTTGGATTTTGAAAAGAGACCCCCCTCTTCCTTGCAGTGCGTGTCAACTGCATTATGCAAGAGGTAATAGTCTGCTTGTGCTTCTATATTCTCAAGTATTCAGCCTTTTATACAGCGTTCATCAGGACGTTTTTGCCTTGGAAGACGAGTTGAAGTAGGGGTTCGGGACAAATGCGTCTTTGGGCGAAGCCATTGTTGGTTGAATCGTTTGCGTCCAAGTTTTGGGTCAACAAAGGGGGTGGTTTTTGTTGAAATCCATTTTTAAGGACGTTTTTGGGGGGGAGGACCATTAAGGGGCGTTTGGATCCGTGTCAGGAACACAATTCGCGGGTTGCTGGGGGTTTCAGAAGTCATCAAAAGCTATATATGCATGGAGCTTTTCCCATTTCCCTTGTGGAAATGGGAAATGTGTCCAAGGTTTTTGTGTTTGCCTGGTGCGGGCGGTTTAATAGCTTGGCTCACAAGGTTCGATGGCGCGTTCATGGTCCGGTTCTATACCTGGCACGCTCTGTTTGCTTTCAATGCCATGGATACGATCCCGCTAATGGCTCTCGCTTTTAAGGTAAGTAGAGAACGCTCTTGGATTCTGCAATTAAGCCAAATTGCTCTTTTTGATCCATTTGACACGTTCTCAACTTTTAATATAGATGCTTCTTGGATCTCGCCCTCGAGGAGGTGGGCATCTTTTTGTCTGGCTTCTAATTTTGAGTTGCGAGGGAAAAGGCTAGTGGATCTTCGGAGATACTTTCCGTCTGCATTCGGCTTTGTGTATAGATATAAAACATAAGGCACTTTACCAAGATTCATAGGATGTTTACCTTGCAATTAAGTAGTTTACACCACTAGTTCATGAACTGGTTGAATACTTTAATTTGTCTCTAAAAATGTGTTGTAGTAAATGAGAAATAACGGTTCAAAAAGTTTATAATTGCATGGATTTTGAAAAGCCCGCACTTAATATCGATATCGATTACAGAATGTCTAGTACACTGGAGCGATTTCAAACACCTGAGCTCAACAAATGTTCTTAACTCTCCTTAATTAGAGCAATAACTGAGTTAGTGATTGTATTTAAGTACTAATTTACCATCTCTGCTTATTTTAAGACGTCACCAAAGTGTTTTTGACTCTCAAAATATCCAAAGAATCCAATTCACACAACGGCTATTTACTCTACGGTAATATGATCCGTAAATATCCACGTGTATCGATATGTATCGATACCATACCATTTCAAACCGCCAACGGTCGCAGGCGACTTCCGTAGCTCTCCAAAGTCGTCTAAAAATTAGCTAATAAAGTAAATAAACCAAACGTGTAATTGTGCAGTGTAAATATCCAACTTTATTAACTATCAGTGCGCGTTAACCGTCCAGTGTGAAGTTTCTAACTACAATTTTTTAACAAAAAAGCGAGCATCCTTCAAGTAAGTAATGCCTAATGTTCGTACATCTCTTTAATTAAATCAATAACTGACTTCGTGATTATATTTAATAACTAAGTTATCATCCCAGCTATTCCCAGCATAATTTAAGATGGCATGGAAGTGTTTTTTGACCCTTAAATGTCCAAATAAGCCAATTCACACAACGGCTATTTACGGTAGCGTGGTCCGTAAATATCGATATGAGTGTATCGATACCGTACCATTTCAAACCGCCAACGGTCGCGGCTATCTTCCGCAGTCTGAAAAGCCGTCTAAAAAGCTTGCTAATGCAGTTGATAAACTAAACCTGTAATTGTGGAGTGTTTATTCCAACTTTATTAACTACTAGCGCATGTTAACCATCCATTATGAAGTTTGTAACTACGTTTTTTAACCAAAAGCGTGCATCCTTATAAAAAAGCTTGACGTACGTTTCTCGTGCAAAACGAAGTGGTAAGACAACAAAACTATTCAACCTTTTATTGCCTTTGTTAGTTTAACCCAAACACGCAGTACAACGGGTTTCTCCAACTTTGTGTACTCGAACGCTTTTGGCATCGTATACAGCATGTTAAAACATTTGTTGACATGTGCTTCACGTCTTCAACTTTGGTTTCTCATAAGCTGGGTCGAAAAGATTCGCGAGTTGCCCTAGTAAAGCCTTCTTTGTCTTTACTTTAACCCTCTACAATCTTTAAGCTCCTACTTTGATTAAACCCGAACTAACCTGGCCATGTTCCTCTTGTCTTTTGTGTTTTCCAGCAGGTTATAAAAGCCCGTGTTCCTTTGATTTTTCGCATTAAACGTTAAACCTCCAACTCGGCTCGGGAGGAATTGTTTACCCACTACTCTTGTCTTGGCTTAGGGGAAGATTTACCCTTGCTGCCGCTGTGTATACGTAACTTTACGTAGTTGAAGATGCCTTGTAACTACAACTACACCAACGCCGGGGCCCAGGTTCGAGTTTCATCTTCTTATAAACTTTGAAACACATAATCCCCCCACACTATTGACGTTCTTTTCAGCAGGTTGTTGCCATAGTCAAGACAAGGCCTGTCTTCTTCCGCGCTGCTGTATTATCCTTTTACCATGTTTGTCTTTCATTTCACTTTACCAGAGGATTTTCGCGACCTTTAGAACCTTCGAGCCAGCAAACGTCTTCCAAAAACTAACATTTAACTTACATCAACTAATGCAAGTATACAAGCCATTCTAGCGTCGAATTTCGCTTTAGATCCATGTCCTTTTGGCCTATATGCTCCTTATGGAATGAGAAATTTACTCTTGGAATGAGTTTACCCCCCGAAAGATTGGAATTCTTAAAGTTTTAAGCTCGATATACGTCCCCAAACCATTCGAGCTTTAACTACAACCCATAGCGAAGCCCGAGTTAATTAAGGGAAGCTTAATTCGAAGGGAAATCCCTCTTGTCTTCCAGTTTTGCATAAATTAACTTGCTCTATACAACACGTTAGGGTTTTTTGGGGGTCCTCATCGTAAATTGTGTCTGAACACAATTTTGTCTTATATTTTGTCTTTCATTTTTAGGAACATTATTATTTTCTTTTTTTAAAGCTTATTTACACACCAATTGGGAGGAACAAGGGGGAGGGAGCACAAAACCAGAGTTACAGGCTGATATGTTACGTATACAGTCAAATTTTTTCCTTCGTTTTTTTGGGGGGGTGGGATTGATGAGAATTTTTTTATATTTTTTAGGTGCCTGTGTGTGAGGCGGACGGTCCTTCATGGACGTAAGTCAGCTCAGCATTAGGCCTACGTTGTACACAAAGAAAATGGTCAACGCAAAAAAATCACCTTAATTAACACTAATTGAAATCAGAGTTTGGGTATGGATGACGAAAGGGTAAATTGTTATGTTCGATATTTTTTTGAATTTATTAAGGTTGAAATGGCAAATGGTCAGCACACTGTTACAAAATTAGGGTCCAAATTATTTCTAAACGAAGCTAAAATACTGGGGTATTTTTTTGTTGTGGGAATGGGGAAATATGGAAAATATCATGCGAATATTTTTTCTTTTCACTCACAAAGAAAGGTGAACATGTTTGTTTTTATTCCGGGTTGGATTGGTTAGACGTGACTCAAACGGTTTTGGAACCGAAGAACTTTGCGATGAAAAGAAAATTATAAAAAATTTAACGAAAGTTAACAAAAATGGAAAATCGTCCATTGAGAAGATTTTTCAAAAAGCAGGTAAAATAAAAATAAATCGCGAATTATGATAACAATAAATAAAAAAGCTTTAAACATTTTTTTTTCAGTCCGTTTTGGTTTTTGTGGTTGTAGTGGTGATGATGTCAAGTGGAAGGTTATTGCGAGTTCTAAGAGAGACGCAAGCAGGGGCTAAAAGTCTAGTAGAACCTAGATTGGGGGAAAAGCATAACAAATCTCAACAGGATTTTTTTTTACCAAATGTTAATTATTCGTAATTAACTCATATTAAAAAAATCTATTATTGCTCTTGATTTAGTTTTAAATGAAAGGGAGTGAAGGTCTTCCATGCCATTAGGTCAGATTCCGGTTTTCTTAAAAGAAAAGACTATGGTTTTTTATGATTTTAATGGCAGTCAAACTCAAAAGGGAAATCTGACAAAAATGTAATTAAAATTAAGGATTGCAGAGCAGTTTTTAAAAATAATATTGTAGAAAGGAACGAATTGGTGTTAAGGGTAAAAAAACGAAACTAGTTTTCATAGAATTTTCTAACTTTCTGGTGGAATAATTATGCATGGAATTATTTATTTTTTAATTTATTTTTTAGCCAAAGAATGTGTTTCAATCATACCTGGGATATGGATCGTGACGATAACGCGTTCGCTCGAAGGATGTCATCTTCAAACAGGTGCCGTCCATCAAGGCAAATTCGCCGGGAACTAGTTTTGTTACAAAAAAAAAATACTTAAAAAATTCATTCGTAACAAGATCCTTGCAATGGGCAAACATACTTAAAAGAAAGGCTTTGTATGTCAACATGCCTCTTTCTCTCCTGATTTGGGGGGAAAACAACTTGACCAAAAGGTTGGAACGTGACTTTTTGGTTGTTTTCTCTTTTTTTCGAGGGTGTTCCGATCTTAATTGCAATTATCCTAATTAAGATGCGTTCCGGAAACAATCCCTCTCTCCAATGTTGTCCTTAGCTCTCTAGCTTTTGTAATACTAACTTTAGGTATGCTTAATTAGGTTGTGTCCTATTGGTATTCTTGGCTTCTAATGCTAATTTTTTTCTTTTCTTTTTTGCTTTAGGCTCGGTTGAAGTGGATGTGGAAGTGTGGAATTAAGGAACTCCATATTTATCCAATAATTTAATAGCTAATGACATCGGAGTACGCCCGAAGCAAAGAGGGAGTCTTTTGTTGAAAAATCGATATAGGGGGACGAAACTTGGGTCACGTGTTGAAACGGGCACTGGGTTAATCTATTAGGTGAGCACGAGTTATTTCTTTGCTTACACATTTTTATTCGTGTTAAATCGCATTTTTTGGTTTCTTTCGTCTTTATTGGTTGAAAGATAGAGGACGTAGGGTGGAAATGGATGCTTTTGCCTTTTTGTGTAAAAGGAAATGGGAAAAGAAGGTTCTAAATCAGGTTGAGCTCCTGTTGGTCGAATTATGTAAATCGCCTCGTTATTTATTCCGTAAAGGTACCTCCCGAAAGTGTAAGAGAAAAGAAGTTGCTTTAAAGCTCGTAAATTTTAGACATCAATGCGATTCCCCTGAAAGGTTTTCCCTTTCGAAGCCAAGTGAGTTAACTTTGTTATACGATCTCTTTTTCTTTCTTTACTTCTTTCAGGTTAATTTGTCCTTTTTAACTTCTTTTTATCTGTTCTAGGTACAAAAAGGGAACTGCAATTTATAAGAAAAAAAATTGCACGTGACAAACCGAAACTGCGGAAAGAAGAAACGGAAAAGACGCAGAAAAAGACTACAGAAAAGCCTTCCAATTCGCCCCAAACTGATAGTTTGGGGCGAATTGGAAGGTTTTAAACTTGGAAATTAATTAAAGCGTTTACGCGCTTTACAAGTTTCTCCGATTTTGAGGCATGAAAGACGGGGAAGTGGGAGTAAATTGAAAATAATTTGCTGCCCCAGCCCCCTATGCAGTTACACGGAATATATACGCACATACAGACACACACACGCATCTATAAGCGTACAAAATTTACAAAAGGAACATGAACGTTAGCGGGGCATGAATGAAGGCAAACACACCCCTTGTGCTATCTTGCGTTTGGCGTTTTGGAAGGAAATAGAGTCCCAAACAATCTTTGAACCCTTGAGCACTTTGCTTAAACATGACGATGAAGAATGGAGCGCTTTAAAGCTTAAAGCGACTCTACATTCGAAAGCTTTTGAGATCAGAAAGTTTTTGTTTGACGCAAAAATTTAATTAAATCCTATTCTGCCAAAAGATTTCCGAATTTCTCAGAAAGACAAGAATGTTTCAACGTCCTGTTCGACGAAACCAATTAGAAGGGAGAAGGAGATATTTTTTAAAACATTGTTTTGCTTACCGGTACCGGCAAAATTTTCCTCAGGGCCGTCTTCGCGGTCATCAGGAGATCCTACCCCGTCCGATCCTTCGTATGATAGACTATACCTGTGTTTGAGGGATGAGGAGGAGCAAGGACAAAAGTTTTAATTAGATCCAGTATGAATTTTTGGATCCAATTTTCATGCTTTTATTTTTAAAGATTTTTTAAGGAAAAAAAGCCTTGCATAAGAGTATTTTCTAATTATTGCGAAGGAAGAGAAGAAGTTGCATTGATGTTCTAGACTGTTTGAATAAGATGGTAGACAAGGCTGAAAATTGGATTTGAGCGAGTCCAGAGAACAGTAATAATAACAAAAGATATGATGTAAACACAATATATCTGTATAGATACATACCTGCCGTAAAGGTCAAGGAAGGCTAGGTCGTTGGTCGGGTCTAAGAAATCGTCTTTGCCTTGTTCCCGCATCCGATTGAGTAAACTAAGCATGTTTCGTCGGGCGGTGGAAGACATCATGGAGGAAGGGGACAAATTGGGGCGAAATCGACCGGCAGCTGCTCCTGCTATCAGTCCTGAATGTCTTTGCACTGAGCAATTTTTTTGGAAGGAGAAAACACAAACCAGGAAATTGAATGGAGGCTCTGCACTTCGCTAATTCTCTCATACTAGTCAAATTTTTAGTCAACAATTCTACGTGTCTTCCGAAATTCAACGAAAGCGTTAAAATTGAATTGAAATCCGTTATTTTCAATTCAACGTTTAAATTTTCCGTTCCATGTTTCAGTAGGTCAATATCGTGTACTTCCATTGAATATTGCGATCAATTTCATTTTTAAGAATATTTGAAAGAAATTTGCAAAACACTTGAAAGAAATTTAATTTCAATTTACAAAATTTAATTTGAAGAGGCTTTATTTGAATTCTATTTTGTATTATGTGTTTGGGGCTAAAATGAAGCTGCATGTTCAAGTTGAATGTACGCAAAGAAAAGCCCCGCCCACTTGGCCCGCGTGAGTAGAAGGCGTTTCTTAGGAAGTGCCCTAATAGGTCGAAATTGGTAATTAGCGATGAAAATGAGACGCTTATGAAAGGAAATGAGGGCTCGTTATTTAATAAGGGGGTATAGGGAAGAAGCCTTGTGCTGTGGGTTGAAATTTCAAGGTTGAATTGGAACGCGTCGGAAGGCTATGTTCTTACCATAATTAAGTTTCGTTGGAACTTGGCGGGCCGTGAAATGTATGCAAATGTCAAGACTGAAAGGCAGAGCCGCGTTAAAGGAGAGGTCCTTTTGCCAAAGCTCAAAAGTTAACTCAGACTGAGCAGTTAATGATTTGACCCCCCTCTAATTAGGCCTGCCCATTCCGCAACGTGTGAAGTTAAGGTCTTACGAAAAAAAACACTCGTCAAGTTATACGGAATCTAAGCTTATGACGCCATTCAACTCCGAAATTTCGTTAGAAATTTCTTTTAAGCGAATATCTTGGGAGTCCTAGTATTAAAATACACGAAAACTTAACATACACAATGCAAACAAAAAATAAATAAATGGAAGATGTTATCGGGAAGAGTGAAATGTCTTACCTGCAGCGGGACCGAAGCCGATACCGATATTTTGAGCAGGTTTACATAAGCCACGCAGAGCAGGGTGCAATAGAGGGAGCATAGGCGGGCACGGGGCAGGCACCCTTGCTCCTAAGCCGGGTGCTGTTAGCCCTCCAGGCATAGCCTTCAATTATTTAAAAATACATGAAGAAAATATTAGGAATTTCGATAAAATTTCGACTGAATTTATAGGGGTTTCTAGGAATTGAACTCAGTTTTTAATCTTTTTTCGGAATTTCTTAGAATCTGAACAGAATGCTAGGGATTTTCTAGGAATTACTAAGAATTTTGGTAAAATTGTTAGTATTCTTGAGAATTTGGATGAAATTCCTAAGAATTTTTACGGAATTTCTAAGAGTTGAACTCAATTTTTAAGGTTTTGCGGAATTTCTGAGGGTTTTCTATGAATTTCTAAGAATGTTGACAGATTTGTAAGGAATTTCTGAGGGTTTTGACGGAAATGGGGTGGGATAAACCAGATTGACTTACCCCGGAAGGGATACCTAAAGCACCCAAGGACTGCAAATTGGCATTAGGGTGTCTGGTGGCAGGGGCTGACGATACAGAAGTGCATACATTCGTCCCCATGCAGTTGTTACTACTACTGGCAGTACCGGCCACGCTCGTAATAATGTTGTTATTGACACTATTACTGGACTGGAGATGGGCGTGGTGGTGGTGATGATCAGCGTTATTGCTGGCCGCTGCTGCGACCAACAAATCGGCCGCCGAAGTCGCAGGAAGGGACCCAGGTTGACTGGGACCTGCTGCGCTCATCATTTGCATTTCGCGGAGTTGCTCTTGTCGGATTTCGTCGTTATAGTCCTTCAATACCCCAAAGAAGATAAAAAAGTGTAAAAATTACTACAACTGTATAAAAGTACAACAAAAGGTCTTCTTTCCATCGAGTCAGCAATTGCTGACGGTTCAAAGGTTCGATTCGAGGCAATTTCTAGTGTTAGGTCTATAACAACTTTCAGCTCCTTTTTTCGCCTTTTCATGTCCAAAGGAGACTGAAAATTGTTTGGAGAAAGGGGAGGAAATTTAGGATCTAAAATATGAAATCGAAAATCGATAACAAAAGTAAGCCAGAACTGCTTCGTTTGGGGACAGTGGCAGTAGTTTACCGGTACTAAGAATCGACGGATTTCGGTTAATGCTAACGCGATCCGCGCATGCGCTTCGGCTGGCGCCGCGAAGGCGGAAATTTCCACGTGCAGGTCCTCGTTGAGGTGTTTGTAGCGCGATTCGCTGGATTGACGACATTCTTCTTCCTTAAAAAAAAAAAGAAAAAAGGGACATGTTCTTACTTTTAGTTTCCTTTCTTTTATTCTGTCATTGTTTTGGGCTTTTATTTCTGAATATTTCTTTTAAAAAAAACACCAAGGGGAGGAGCTTACTTTCTGCTTGTCGCGCATTGAACCGCGACCCAGAATGGCCATCTTGGTTAAAGTTTCTTCTTGGAGGCGCTTCAGGGAATTTCCTTTGGGACCCAGTAATTTTCCAACGAAATTAAACTGCCGGGCATGGGAAAAAAGGTCGAGAAAAATTGAGACACAAATATTAGCGAATGACCCTTTTTTCTTCCGTTTTTATTCATAACAAACACAGTTTAGGGACAGGGTCTATAGATTTCTTCGTGATTTTTTTATATGCTCTAAAGTTGACGCAATTTTAAATTCTTCAAAAGCTGTCGCCCGAAAACTTAAATAATCACGGGATTAATTAATTAAAGGATAGTTTGTCTGTCCTTGTGTCGCCTTAATTAAATTATCAAGACGAAACAGGACGATTAAAAGAAACCATTATTTTTCTTTTTTTTGTTACTTCACAGTCAAGCTCTGACTATCATCACGTGATAATTCCGTGCTCCCTCGGATTAATATTGGTCGGGAGGATTTATGACTGGAATGCCTCTAAAGGGTCGTCGTCTCGTTTGCTTTGACAAATTCTTTGTTGAACAGGCTCTTTGAAAGGAACGGGAAAGGACTTGTTAATTTTCTAACCGCTTATGAAAATTCCCGAGCTCGGGCGGCTTTCATTGTTGTGTGATAGATTCCTGACCTTTCTTTATTTTTGATCCTTTTGGAGAAATTTGTTCAGAAATTCCGGGAATTTTCGCTGGCAAACAGGTTTTTTCTTTAGGAGCTATGTTCTCTTGACGTAACTCGTTCTTATCTGTTAACGACTTAACGTTTTGCAGGATCTTGAAGTTTTTTTGTTTGTTTGTTTTTGCCTCAGAGAGCTGTTAAGGGCGTGTAGGAGGAGAGGAAGAGAGGGGAATGGATACACCTGTAAAATCCTTTGAAAACATATAAAAATAAGGCTAAAGTATGAGGACATAGCTGGACACTGAAGACATAGAGTTTATTTTCGACGACCAGGTAACGCCAAATGTCTGCGTGGGAAACTAAAGCGAGTCGAGGAGGAGGATTTGAGGCAGAAATTGTAATTTTTCTTTTTTTTCTGTTTTGTACTTTTACATTGTCCCGAGGTTTATTGATTGGACGCTGTCGTGGTTTAAAGGCGAATTATTTCTCTTCCGGACGTTTTCCTGGGGGACATTTTGGAATTGCAGTACATTGTACTATCCATTTCTGGCAATGGCCGTTGTAGGAGGGAAGCTTAGGATTGGGGGTTAGGAGAATTTCGGTGTAATTTTTCTGGTGTTGGGTTTTACTTTGTTTTAGAGGTGGAATGTTGGACGGAAAAGAATTCTAAATGGAGTCGTTTTTGACAAGGTACTGGCATTATTACTGGCACGAGTTGAAAATTGGCAACTAGAAAGAGATGTTTTTGTTTGTTTTCTTTTGGCGGGAAAATACTTTCAAACGACATTGCGACAGTTGCGTCTTTGGGGAATGTTCTTTCTTTATTTGTATTCATTTTTCTTTCTTTTTAAAAACTGGTGAAAAAAATATTACGAGCCCATCTACGTCACTGGACGAAACCTTTTTAGTAATTTTATTTTATTTTTAAGAATATTTTTATTTAGCTAGTGGAAGGTTTTGGCAACTAGGCTAGTCAATACTGTATAGCGAGTTGGGTTTAGTGAACGTTAGTGAACTTATAATTCTATTTTTTTTATTATTATTTATTTCAGGTGCGAGGTTGATTTCAATGTTAGGGATTTTCCGCTTGAATTTATGTTGACAGCTGGGGATAAAGCTTCAATTTTCTCTGGCTGATGAAGCGAAATTAGAAGCTCTCTTCCTTTTAGCAAAAACAAGTGGGTGGGTTCATTTCCGTTTAGGTTGGAGCAGCATTTCATTCGAGAATTTCAAAACTCCGGTTGCGTCTTCACTTTTCACCCCAAGTTTTCCTTGGAGGTGAATCCGTTGCATCCGCACCTGCGAATTCCGTGCAAAAAAGGACTCAACACCCTCCAAAGTAGTATTTAGGAGGGGGGGGGGAGTTGAGTGGAAGTTTGGCCAATCAATACGAGGTCTGTTGAATAAAACAGACTCGGTGATCTTTAATTTCATCTCTTATGTATCCATATTTTATATAAAAATCGATTTTTTAAAAAAAGTTTAGGAAGGGGGAAATAGCGTAAAGAGAAAAGAAAGAGGGGGTTTTAAGCTGGGATTTGTGTAGTTTTTTATTTTATTTTATTTCTTTTTTTGTACAGGTTGGTTCTATGGGGGGAAATATTGGATTAGACTTACCTTGGGGTGATCTTTGACTGGCACCAAAGCTCTAATTGTAACTTTGATGGGCTTGTCTTTGGTCACATCAAAAAACTTTTTATGTTCGTCCCGGCCTGGCAATCTTCCTCCGTTTTGGATCCTTTCGATTTCTGCGAGAAAAGAAGAGATGGCAGAGTGAACAACGAGGATATAGTCAGACAGAGAGCGAGAGAAATTAATTGGTATTGTACCCTCCCCATTGTGTAACATTTTTGTGAGACAAGCTCGAAGGCCGAAAGGAATCCTGTGTTTCGCAGGTTTTGCATTCTTTCATGACAGCCGGGGCAGGATCTTGATAAATAAACGCTGGGAAAAAAGGGCAGGGACAGCTAGAGTAGTTAGTTTGCCTGTCAGTAATGTCTAATTTTTTATTTCCCATCTGGCACTGCTTCGTGAAAAAAAAGTAAAGCAAACCTAGCGCAAACTTCCTGTCTAAAGCCCTTTTGACTCATCTAGTTTGCTTTTCTTTCGGGTGCTCCGTCGTAAATAATCCTCGGAGCTTAACTTGTTTTTGATTCCTAAGCCTGTGCCAAAACGCTCCCAACTCGGCAGCTTATTTCTTATTCTCCTTCCCAAGATGAATTGCTTAAACGTAAACGTAATTTACCAATCTTAGGAAGCAAGCCCTTCTGCTCCTGACTCGAACGCAGTTTTCCGTTTTCCTCTTATCATTCTCCCAACTGGAGAAAATGGCCTTTAAAGACCCATTGGCTGGCCGCACCCGTAAGCTCCACCCATCGCCCCGGGCCACCCCGAAACCCTTAATGGCTTATAACTCCCAAACTATGGGACATAGAAACTTGAGTAGTAGCTCATTTTAACCAGCTTGAGCTTGTGGTTCTTATTCGCGAGCTATAATCTCAATTTGCTATTAAAATTCGCGAAGTTAAAAAGAAAATGTCTCCATTTTCAAACTTCCAATGTTTCCTTTCCAAGTTTTATAATTGAAGGTTAGGCGTCCAGCTGGCTTTCGGCAAAAGAGGGCAGAAAGGCTATTTGATTATTTAGAAAGAGGAGCTTGGAAAACGAAAACACATTTATAGCCAAAGTTCGCAGGAATAACAACGCGAGAATATCTTAAGGGAATTGTCTGGAATCCAGGAATCGAAGGTTTGCGTGCAAAAGACGTCCCCTCAAAGCAGTCTGGATCTCGCTGGTCTTGTCCTTTTACCACTGTAACAAGAGTTTATTATGTTTCCAAAAGACATAAAAGTTCATTACTGCTGTTTTTTTTTATTTTGGCGCGTGTTTGAAAACTTCGAGGTCTGGGGAGTGTCTGGCCTTTCCGCGTTCGGCATAGAAATATTGGTTTAATGTACTACTTTGTTTTTAAAGTTTTCCTTTTTTTACATTTAGGATTCAAGGGACTGTTTGGAGATATCCCGAAAGGGAAGAAGTTGTGTTAGTTTTGCAGTCACGCCAGCAATTTATGGTTGCTTTCTTTTCGAGTCATTTCCTGGGAAAGAAATATAAAGGGGTAGGTGGAGTGTTTTTTTGGTTGGCTAAAGTTTCGAGATAGAGACTTTTCCGTTTCAAGGGTCGCTGATTCCTCAGGACCTGTCCCTTTTGGTTGCTCCTCTCTCTCTCTCTCTCTCTTGAAAGTTTGCTTTGGCTGTTGCTGTTCTTAATGACCTGAGCCACGAGACCAAACGCAAATATTCAGGATTTTTTTCCTGTGGGAGAAATCTTTTATTTTTTAACGATAGGGCATCTCCAGGAAAATTGGGACAGTTGACTGGAGGGGAATTATTTTGGTCGTTCGGGTTGGAGAGCTAACAATCAACTCGAGTGTGGGGCTAATAGCGGTTAGCTTAATTTGCAAGCGGATTTTTGGGAGTTCGTTAATAGCCCAGAGATTAAGTTACCACTGTATTGGGGTGGTATCGGGATATTTTGTTGCTGGTTTCTAGCGCTTTTCGTTGAGGTGATAAATGGACTTGAAGCTGATAGGCCGCTGGGGTTGGCAAGCCCCACCCATCGCCCGCGGCACCCCCGAACCATTCAATGATCATTATCTCGGGTTCTATACGTCGTAGCAAAGCGTACGATAAGTCATTAGAAGCGGCTTTGTAAGCTGCACCTTAAGCTTCTGCTTTAGAATAATATCGGAAGATAAATTAAAATTTTGGAAGGAAATTAAAGATTAATTTGGTGCGTGTTTTAGTACGGTGCGGGTAGAAAAGCCCTAGTTTGGATCTCCGTGATAGCGATTCGATGATGACGAGGAGGGAAGGTAGTATAGACCAGGAAAGGAAAGCTTTTCCTATGCGGAATGGGAATTGGAGTGACATAAAAGTTGGTTTGAGAGGGCGAATTAAAAGAAATGATCGTATTGGGGGGGAGAGAGGCTGTAAAAGTGCAGTGAAACTGCTGCAATCTGGCCGCAAAAGACGTTCACTTTAGATTATGTGTATGTAGCTCACTCTTCAAACTACTGCTTGGGGTAGAAGGTTTATATAAAAAGGTGAGAAATGACGGCCAAGAGAGAAACTTTTCATGGCTTTAAAAGGAAGTGAACCTTCCGCGAAAGTTGTGACATTAAATTTAAATCCCTTTTAATAAAATACACTAAGGTTCTAGAAAGTCAATCTTTTAGGTTCAAATTTGGGTAGAAATCCCGGTCAATGAAGAGTAATTCAATACTTATGGAAATATTACTTGCATTATTACTTAGATTTTTTAACGTAATGGAAATATACTTAAATAAAGACTAATATTAACGTAAAATACCTTTATAATCCGTACTTAAGCAAAAAAAATATTATATAATTGGGTAGTTAGTAACATTAGCAATTAATGAATCTCAAGGGTCTTGTGTTACAAGCTTATCTTGTAGACGTCGTATCCCACAAGATGGCGGTACGTGTTTCAAATGGGTGTATATGAACGCGCATGGCTACTGCGCATAAGACGGCGCGAGCGATAACTTTATAACCGCATGCTCAATTTGCATGCAGTTTTTCTTAAAAAATGCAATAAAGTAATGTCTAGAGATTTCCCGTCTGCAAATTGGCGATTTTGTTATTTTTCGCGTTGGTGAAAAATTAATGGACATTTTTCAAATACCAAATTGGCATCTTTCAAATTATACATACGAAAATAAGAATAGCACACTCGTTACGTCCTCTGAATTCATATTACCTACATTACTGTCGAGAGATTTTCTAAAAATTTCTTTAACTTGTTTACGCGAAGCAATTTATGCCTACCCCATGCTATCGTGCCATGGAGCTTATAGGCGAGTCTAAGCGCCTAATGGAGCCTGTTGAGTGCGACTGTCTGCAGTACATTTTCACTGTTGCTATAAATAAAAAGGCCCCTATTTTGCCTTATATTTTCATTGATGCGCTGAAACGCGGTTGGAATTTCCGCCATCACGCTGTGATATGACAACAGTGAAAATTTAACCGTTTACAGCTTCTATCGGTCTATAACTGAGTGTTTTCGTTGTACTGTAGTACAACATGAAATATTTAACATTCCGGAGCCGCGTTCGTTTTGACAAAGTTAAGTTTGACGTCTACTACAAGACTTGCTAGTCGACTTTAGCTTCGACAGTCGACTTTTGGTTTCGGTCTCAAGTCAGGCAAGTGCCGAGTTCGTTTACGAATCCGCACAATGGCTTGCGTCATGTGAACGGCGTCGTTCCAAAAAGTCTCCAGATTCCAAAACGCCACAACGAACTTAAAAACGCAACTGAAAGTATAAAAGTGGCCTATTAAGCTGGGAACAGTCTTCAGGAGTAATTACAGTAATACAAGCGAGAGTACAAGTGTCCCCAATTACGAAATACATCCAAAACTTTAGAGCCAGAGCTAAAAAGCCAACTCGTTGGATGCTTTAAGATGCTCGGAAAACGGGTTTTTCTGTGTCCTCCCTGTGTCGAGTTTTTCCTCCCCTCTGATTGCCCCAGGACCCAAAAACCTTAACCGTGTGAAATGCCCCACATTTTCCAAAAAATTCAAATAAAGGAACTACAAAACTCGATTTGCCGGGAACATTGCCTGCTTTGTAAGGCAGGTCGTGGGGTTAAGAAACCTGTTGCCGTATAAAGATCGTTACCCGAATCGAAGGTCTCAAGTTCTAACTTGTCTTATAGGAGAGCGTAACATCCTTATAAGGCCTTTTAACCGTGTATAACATGTGACATCAGAACTCTTTTTCTTATGAGATGAAAAGAACGGTAAAACAAGAAAAACCTTGGAGGTGTTTTCCTTATTATTTTCTCCTCCGTTACACGGGGGCTCATTTCGTCTGTGGTTCGTCTGTTCAATCCTTTGGGTCTTTTCTTTTCATATTTATTTCTTTTTATATTTTTTTTAAGCAGTTGCTATTTGTTACGTGTAGGTAACAGGTAGCCTTTTGATGACATCAGCAGATTAAGTAAGCATTAGAAAAAGGAGGTCATCTTTTTAATGTTCGGGTTATAAAGTGCTTCCTTGTCCCCATTTTCTCATACTTGGTGGACTGGAACCGTTTTCATATAGGATGACTCGGCAAGAATAGAAATCTACTTTTCAGGACAAGTTTTGTCCTTTTCCTACTGTTATGAACGAAAAGGCAAGCGAATAAGTCCTTCAGGCTGGGGAAAATTGTAGTGAAGGGAAGAAAACGGGAGTTATTTGAAGCCTTAAGTTCAATGCACTAGAACGCCCCATAAGCCTGTTTTGGAAAGGAAAACATTAAAAAGGAAGGCATAAGGAGGGTAAAAAGAGAAAGCGTAAGCATTTAAAACGGCTTCAAGGCAGCATGTGAAGTGCATTACAAATATTTTTGCAAGCAATCCAACCTGATGGATTGCTTGAATTGCTTTCGGCCTTCGTTTCGGGTATTTTCGTACTTGAGTTTTACAAATATGGGAAACTTGTGCCGTCATGGTTACGTCGTAGTTTAAGTACAACATGATTTGGATAATTTGAGATGCTAGTCATCTAGAAGACTTGGGAACTTTTTTATACAAATAAATTGAAATTAAGCTATTACCTATTACATTTTAAAATGTAATTTAATACCTTGAAAAATTTTTGAAAAAATTTGTAAGAAATGTTTTAATTTACTTTAGTCTTAATGTTAGTTAATGTTAATTTACTAAAATTAAGTAGCAATGGGGATTTTTCCTTTTCCAATGAAAGTAAGAAAGCTATTTATTCAAGAAAAAAAAATTATCTTCAAACAAAACGGAAAGTTATTTAACTAGTAAATTGGGTAGACTCTTGAGCTATATTACTGTCAAGAGTTTTATCGATTTCTCATGTCAAACACGATACTATACTATATTTCCCTACGGGATAAAACGATAGTCACGAAGATCGCAGCCCCCGAAAAATAGCGCGCGTATGTTTTTTTATTGAAAGCGCGCGCTTACGTTTGTGTGTGAATCCTTCTTTGGTGAATCATACATTCTCGTTGAATTGGAAAAATCACAAAAAACTGACGTTTCCTTCGCTGAACGCCATGCAGCGAACGTTACCCGCGCATAGTGGGAACCGCCTCGTGAGGTCCCATTGCCAGGGGATGGACTCTCGACTGTGAAGCCGAGCCGAAACTTGCCCACAGGCTCTCGGCGCGGGTCTCGGCCCGGCCGGACGGCGATCGGGCGATGGCGCGAAGAAAAGTCTCCGGCCAACTGTCCCCCCGTGTTATAGGGAGAGGGAAATTTGAATTTTGGACCAAAGGAGCGGAGCTAAAACCACTAAATAGTTAATTACTCGGTTAATATGCATAATTGACAGAGGGGTTCTTGAGCCAGAACATGTAGTTTGGTCTCTCTATAACATATTTTTTTCATCTTGAAACCTTACTCCCCCTTTAACATTTGGTCAAAATTTGGTTAAAAGATTTTGTTGGGTCAAAAATACCGATTATTTTCACGTGATTCTCTTTTGCTTTGCAGGAAAGGCGTACAAAGTGTCCAGGACCCGGTCATTTTTATTACTGTCATTGTTTTGAGTTTGTTCCTTTTCTTTCAAGATTGTGGGGAGGCAGAAATGTCTTTTAAAATAGTTGGGAATTAACGAGCCTAAAATGCAAAACAAAAACGGGCAGCGAGCAGGAAAATCGTCTTGCATCTTTAAGATTCCTCCCCCAGTACAAAGGGAAAAAAGGACAGAAATCGTAATACGAGGATTTACGACCCACTCGTGGCAGCTGGCACACACCTCTATAAATTTTCCCTTTTAGCTCTGGCGTGCTCGGGAGTAACACACATCCATTCGACTTCCAAACTCGCACACAGCTCAAGCTCTCCCTTTGCCTTCGCTAACAAAACGAAACGGATTGTCCGTGGCTTAGCTAATTGGGAAATAGAAGAGAGAGCGAGATTTTCTTAGTCTAGCGGTTCCCTTTCCTATTAATACATATTTACCCTAAATTTATAAATCGTTATTCTCGCGCGCTCCGAAGGATCATTAAATACCCCGACCTCCGCCGAGGAGGATGCGTTGGGGGCGGGGTGTTTATTTCTGGGTACATGCTGAGGAGGTCGATACAGAAATTCCGCTACGACTTGTATTACCAGTCTTATCCTTTCTGACCTAATTATCTTTCGCTCTTCTGACTTGGGAATGCGGAAAACGCCGATTTTTTTCCCTGATTTTTTTCTTTCTATTTTTTTTTCGAGCCAATATATTATGACGAGAGTCTCGTCGCCATTCGCCATGCGGTGACCAAAAGTACATTACGATGTTAAGGTAGCTTGATTGTGTATTTTGGACTCGCTGGTTAATTACCTAAGGTTTAGGGAGGAGATAAAGTTAAAAACGCGTTGGGACCGAACGCGAGTGAGTTGGTAACGAGCAGCGCTCTTCCTTCACTTGTTTGGCTGGGGAGCGAGATTTTTTGGGAGCATTTTGGAAGTTGTTTGGATTTTTTTTGCTTGGAAGAGTAAGCGGGGGAGAAAATTTGAAGATGATGTGTGGGGACTTTTCCTGGGAAAATAGAGTTGAGGGGTGTCAGGAAGTGGACACCGTCACGCGGAAGAGACAGTATTTTGGGGGGCAAGGGGGGCTTTAGGCTAACTCGTTGGTTCTGAGGTCCAGATTCGGGAGCTAGGGTCGAAAAAAGTGAATGGGACGCTTTGAGCCGTGCCAAGAGTCCTGTTTGTTGATGGAGTTGTCGCGCTGCTCGTCTCTTGTTTTTCGGATTTCTTTCTTCTCCCTGGCTAGTGTTCTAGCTGGACGTAGCGATCGAGCTGGAAGTCTAGCGTAAAATAAGTAAAATCAACATGAACCGCTCTGGCGATGCTTCCCCGTTTCTAAGCATAGGAATGATTCTTAGCCTAGACCATGCAGGAAGAGTCGGGCGTACGCCGTTCCCGACGAGTGAATTCGCGTGCCAACACGTGGGGAATTTTAATGATGTTAGCGAGCTCAATTGCTTCTGACATAGCATGACTGCAAATTTGTGCCCCAGAAGTGGGACTACCGTTTCTTGGCTACCCCAAAATTCTTCGTCTAGCACCGCGAACAGTCACAAGCGTTGTAACATACTTTTTTGGATCCCGTTGGGGCACTCCCCCGCAAAGAAAAGGACGCTTCAAAGCTCATAATTTGATTAATGGAGCTTGAAGAGCAGACTAGGAAGTTCATCAAGGATTTTTTTTGCATATTTCTGTGTCAATCCCTTCGGGAGGAAATGCGTTTTTAAGTTTAGGCTCCGCCCTCAATACCCCGGGCTATGAAAAGCTTCAAGTGCCCTTTTCTCGGTTATTATTGGTCGCAGAGAAGCGAGTTAGAGCTTGTTGGAAAGTCCTCCTCTAGCCCCAACTGAATTAGATGAAGTCGAAGCACATTTAGGGAGATTTTCAGCGGTTTAGGCGGGACTTTTGGAGGGGAGAACCATAAAAGGGGCAGTTTGTATAGCCGTTTGAAGCCTGTGACTGAAACCTGAAGGTTTGAGCGTGATACAATCGAGATGGTGTGCTGCCTGTCGCACGCAAAGCTGCATTGCGCTTTGACTTTGGATTCTGATAAGAAATGAAAAAAAACGTGGCCATTTTCACAACTTCCAGTCATACACTTTGTGTGGACATGGGAAATTGCCTTTCTTCTCGTTAGTTTAGTTAAGACATGAAAGGACTCTTTCACTATGTTCATTATAGGTTAAACACATTACTATATCCTGTAATGTTGATTAAGTGGTCGTTACCATAAGGACAATTAGTTCCTTCGCATCCCCCATTATACGTTTGTGAAAAAGAACCGTTCCATAACCCCTATCAAAACGACAGAACCTTCTTTTGTAATGGCACTTTTTTGGCAATGCTTCGCATAAATTGTGTCTTGGAAATAAAAAGTCCTTCAAGACTTGCATATGTTTCTTTTGTCAATTGTATAGCACCAGATGGCGCTCATTGTAAACTTTCCGGAGGGAGGAAGCTGCGGGTTTTAGATGAATGCCCTTCCCCCTTTTCGTACCAGCTGTATAACTTATGTACTGCGACAGCAAAAGGAAACTTGGGTATTGCCACCTGAGTCTCCCTTCCATTTCTGAGTTTCCGAATTTCTTAATTTGGCACATGACTCATGGAATTCTATACTACGGAACGATTCCAAGCACAAAAAAAATCTAGAAAAAAAACAATACTCTTTAGTTTACTACCTTCAAACATTGACGACTTTTTCGCGGAAAAAATCGTGTTTGATTTTCCCCCGCTAGATGTCGTCACGGGGTTTGCTTGGCTGTACATGACCGCGCATGACTTTTGCGCATAAAACGGCGCGAGCCATAACTTTATAACTACATACTCAATTTGCGTGCAGCTTTTCTTGTAAAATGCAATAAAATAGGATCTAGGAGGGGCTAGTTAGCGAATTTGTTATTTTTCGTATTTTCGCGTAGGTGGAACATTTACTTGTTTTTTTCAAATTAGTGAAGGCTGAATTAAGGAAAGTGAAAACGGTTTCATCTTCTATTCCCCCTGGCCTGCATTACTGTCAAGAGATTTTCTATCCTTTTTTTTTATAGTATCCATTCAATTAGCTATACATTTTGCACAACTTACATTAAATTTGTACATTTTGCCCGCTTTCCCCGTGCTATCGAGGCATGGAAAGGTAGTCTTAGCGCCGGTTGAAGCCTGTTGAGTTGGTCCTACTACTGCACTACATTTTCATTGTTAGCCTAACGAAAAGACCCCAGTTATCGAACATTTTCTTCGTTGCCGCTAGAAAACACGTTTTGGGGTTGGGAACGAGGCGCTTCCTGTGTGACAACAATGAAACTGAGCAGGTAGCTCAATTGAGAAATAAAAAGAAAGAAATTGAGCTATAAAAAGACTATTTTTAACTATATAATTGTAACTTTAGCTTTATTGTTGTATTGTATATGTACTAGTATGTATTGTGTATGTACTCGACTAGTATGATACTTTATAGAATTGTGTTAACATTCTAGGTTAATTCCAGAATGTACGTAGTGATTTTTTAAAAACTTTTTCCAAGTTTAACAGACTTTTTTATCTCTTATTTTATTCATTGATTTTTCCATTTTTCTAGTTTTGTTTATTTGAAGAAGCTTCCAGGGAAACATCTTGATATCGTCTATATATTTACTCTGAAGCACAGTTGACATTTCCTTGTTTCGGTCGGGAAAGTGATTATGTAGCCAGCTCAATGTCTTCACCTGAAGATTTTTTTTAGCCGTTAGAACAAAAGAAACTAGAAGTAAAAAAAATGTGGGCATTGAAGTGCCAATTCTCTGCATTGCTCTTCTGGAGGTTGCGTTACATATAGCCGTGTTCAACAAGTTGGAACTGGTGCCATAAAATAGCTCTTGAATTAGCTCAAATGAACCACGACTGGCTAAAAAAAAATACGGTAAAATAATCTAAAAGAATATTTTTTTTGGTCCTCGACTTTCGGCAGTTTTCAAAAATTACGAAATATTTAACCAGAATGCCCACTATTACGAAAGAGAAATTGCTCGGGAGAAATTGCTTGTTTTATATTCAGTACTGCGAGGCAAGCCGGAGTGACGCTACAAGCTGGGCCGGGCTCAAGTTGGTTTCCTCGGTTAATTTTTCTTGTGGTTTCTTGTAGTATAAGTAATGGGGAACGACATCACAGTTCTTTTTATTATTATAACTATTGTTATTATTAAAGAGGAACTCAAAATTTCAACCTAAAGCGAGGAATCAATTATAAATTAAGGCAAAAAAGCGGGGGAAATTTGAGTTGGGTTTCCTGGAAATTCCCAATATTACGAAAGAGATACAAGTCAGACATTTGAAGCTTTTTGAATTGAATTCTGAAGGAAATTAATTGCACTTGAAATTTAAAGACTTTATTTACAATTTAAAGATTTACTGAAAATTCAGTGAAACTCGGTACATTTGAAGCTCATTTTCGCGAGGTACAAAAATAGAGGAAATAAATGTCGTAATTTTTCTTTTCTATGGAACCCTTGTCTGCCTGTGTCAAAGGCGCTGACGTAGACGCATTTGACGATGATGAATGCGTTTAAATGAACTTGTTTGTGAAGCTCTCTTATTAAGAGTCTAGCGTATACAGAGGTCTTGATGAATACAGGCGACTCCTTCCAAGTTAATACGTTGCTGTTCTTTCTTTTACGAACGGTCCCAACTTTCATTGCAATATACAGGGGGGAACACGTGGAACATACGTGGAATGACCCCATAAGCTGTAATGTTAATGGTGTTAAAAGAAGTTAATTTTGACACATCCATTAACTGAAAGGTATATTTATGAGAAGTTTCTCTTTAAGCAGTTATTTACATTTTCCTTATTCTTTAAATAATGGAACACTCTTTTTTTTACGGCAGAAAAGGGAGTGTGTATTTCCCCAAACTTTTGGGCGCTAAAAAGGATCCATATTTTTGCAGCCCGGACTTGTAGCGTTACTCCGGTTTGCCTCGCAGTTGCTCAATAATGAAACATAACGGACCGAGCTAAGCGAGTCCGGGTTTCTTCGCTTTGCTCCGGCGTGTCTAATAGCCGAGCACGGGCACTCGGGAGAAATTGCTTGTTTTATATTCTATTTTTTGCTCGTTGTATGTTCTGGACGATGAAACCAAATACGCATAAAGGATGTCCATACCACCTCCAAATTCAACATCAGATACATCTCAATTTTTACTAAGTTTTTAGAGGAGTATATTATATTTAATTAGTAGGCTACTCCGTTTTTCACTGTTGAACTACTGCGAGGCAAGCCCGAGTAACGCTACAAGTTCGGCCTGGCTCAAGTTGGTTTCCTCGGTCACTTTTTCTTGTTGTTTCTTGTAGTACAAGTAATTGGGAACGACAGCACAGTTCTTTTTATTATTATAACTATTGTTATTATTAAAGAGGAACTCAAATTTCAACCTAATGCGAGAAATTAATTATAAATTAAGGCAAACAATTTGAGTTAGGTTTCCTGGATTTGCCTGGGAATGTTTATTTTGTATTTAGATTTAAGCAAAGGAGTACAGAATTAAAAGACAAGGGAGAAAACCTTGATTAATCCTTCCAGCGCAAGCTCTTAATGAACATGCAGTGGGTGTGAGTTTGTAGCCGGGGAGAATGAGAGACTAGAGAGGAGGAAAAAGCAGCAGACCCCAAACTTTGTAGAAAGATATCTCTCTCGCGCTCGTTCTGTCGTTTCCTCTTACACACAAAGTATAGCGGTACATTACTAAAGGATGCTTCATACTCTCCTATATACTATATATGGTCCTTAGAACCTATGGAACTTCGAAACTCGACTGAACAAAGTGTGGAATGTAGAATGTGGAGAAAAAATCTAGGCTTTGATTCTTCAAATGTAATTTTTTTTATTTGTAATTTTACGCTGGGGTTTTGATATATTCTTGTAGAATGGATTGCCTTAAGAACGATGGAACATCGAACTTAAGGCAATCTTGCCTTAAGGAGCATCGAACTTAAGGAAGAACTTAAGACCATCTTTAACGTCGATAAAAGGTTAGGAAAGTAGACTAAAAAAATTGAAGTCATATAAAAAAATCTTCGGAAATGTGAAGTAAATGGGCAGTAAATGACGATAAATTCCCGACATTATAAGGGATAAAAAATAGTGAAATTTCAGGATTGGGGGAGTGGAAAGGATGTGAAGGTGAGCGAGTTTGGAATGCTTTGAACTTGTTAAGTGCTTAAGAGCCTTTATAGAGTTTTAACACATTATTAAAAGAAAGAAAGAGGGAGATTTTGTTTCAGAAAGAAATGGTTTGTTTTCATCAGTTTCTTAATTAGAGCCTTGTGAATGCTGATAAAGTACCATAAGAAAAGAACTCGACAAGAATAGAATAGAATTGGATAAAATAAACCAAATTTTTATTTGTTTTAATGTATTTGGATCTTGAAGACATGAATGAGATTCAACGTTGAATTTGGCAAGATAAAGTTTGCCTAATTTTTCAAACTTATATCATTCAAAATTTCCGTTCTATTTCTAAAAAAACAAAAAAAACATTTTTTAAATATATTTTGTTAATTTTTAATCAAAGTTATGAGGCGAATACTAATGACATTGTACGAAAGGCGAATATTAATTAAATTGAGTAGTTATGTACAATTAGAGTACTTATAATTGAAGGAATTACGAGCCATCAGATCGTCCCAAAAAGCAAATAAAAAATTCTCGCGATAATTCGCTAAATTCTAATAAATTTGTTCAATTTCCAACAAATCAAAAAATTTCGAAAAAGCTGTTTACTAATGAAACACCCACTCTCGCTCTACTTTCTAACCGTGATTATAAAACCAGAAAAACCGCGAAAACACTTAAACAGTAATCGCAATTTGAACCCAATAGAAACACCCAAGTTTGACCAGTTTCGTTGCATAACGGCAATTAAATTCCGCGAACCCGAAACCGAGCCCTTCTTTGAAAAATACATAACTATTTTACCGCATTTTTTGTTACATAATATATATCTTACCTTGTGCCAACAGTCTGGGGATGTAATCCAAATCAGGTTTGAGTTCCGTGACGAGTTTTTTCTCGGCCAATAGCTTGTCAACATATTCTTCCTCTTCTTTACTCATTTTATGTTGTTCCTTAACATTGCTACCATTGCTCGCCATAGGGTCATCCATGGCACCGGCTTTTTTTTATCTCCTTTTTTAAAAAAAAAATCGAAGAATTTTTCTTTATTTGTTCAATTTTTTAAAAATTTAAACTCCAGGAAATTTGACAGGGTTTTCACAGTAACATTCTGGTCCTTTTCAGTGTTATTATTTTTACAGTTATCCTGTTGACTTAAAGTTCCACCGGAAACATCACTTTTTCTTTAAGTTTTGCAGAAAATTTGATTTCGAAGGAATTGTGAGGAATTCTTGGCGGAACTTTTTGGCTGGCAAAAAGGCGCTTAACTAGATGGCAGTGCTGGTATGGCGATAAGAAACGACCCAACACGAAACAAACAGGAGAAAAATCGCTACTTTCTCCTCAGAAATTGTATTCCACCAACGGAGAAAACAAACGCAAACTAAACCTATGCCACAGGAGCTGTAAGCAAGACTGGTTGGGTCGACCACCTGAGCGCAGGCTTTTTACCTTTGGCGTGACGCAGTCGTAGTCTCGCGCGTAGCCCCGTCTCGCTTGTTCGCGTTTCACGTTTTGATTTTTTCGAGACGGTGGGGAAGAAAAAGAGCACCAGCAGTAGGGAAGGGAAGAAGATGCAGAGGATGCAGAGAGTAAAGAACGTTTACGGGAGCCTTAACTGATAGGACCGAAATCATTACAGAAATATATAATGAATAAATTAACAAATACAAAAATCGGGACCGTGTACTACAAGGCAAAATTTGTAACGCAGGAACCCGATTGTGGGTCAGGCCGGACTTGTAACGTTAGTCCGGCCGTCCTGGCAAGGAATAACGCAGGCCCCGATTTTGCGTCAGGCCGGACTTGTAGAAGCCTTTTAGATAGATATTCCTCGCGTTCCATTAATCGAGACCGGTCTTTGGACCGGAAAAGAAGGGATTTTTCCTCGTTTGGCCTGTTTAATACGTAACGCAGTAAAATACCTCAAATGCGTAACGCAGTAAAATACGTAAAATATGTAACGCAGGAACCCGATTGTGTGTCAGGCCGGACTTGTAACGTGAGTCCGGCCTGCCTCGCAAAAGAATAACGCAAGACCCTGATTTTCTGTCAGGCCGGACTTGTGGCGTTACTCCGGCGTGCCTCGCAAGGAATAGTAGAGGCCTTATAGATAGATATTCTTCGCGTTCCATTGATCGAGACTGTTGGTCTTTGGACCGGAAAAGGGATTTTTCCTCGTTTGGCCCCTTTCTCAGGCATTTTTTCAAGGAAAGGAGATTATAGGTCGATTATGATTGTGACAAAATTGGGTTAAATTAGGTTAAAATTGACCTCTGAGCATTTTTTTTCTTTCTTTTTCGTGAAGATTTTTGGACTATTGTAATCTTTTTTATTACTGTATTCTTTTTTTGCATACAAAAATTAGAATTCCTCTTGACCGGTTCGTTATTTTCAAGAAGGGTAAATAGGGGAAAATTACTTCGATTCCTTAGCGAATAGCGAACGTCTTCTCTTTTGCAATTCGCCGGTCACTTTTATGTATTTATTTATATTAAATTTATTTATTTTTCTTCGCAGAAATCGCGGATAGAATAACAAAGTAAACAGTACCGGCATTATTGGGTCCAAACAAACTTTTCTTTCAAATAAAATATTTCTTAAAGTAATCCTACAAACATTAAAATAAAAAAAATCAAATATCGAAATTGGATGTCTTTCCAGATATGGCGTGTCGTGCTTTGAATAATTCATTCCTTCGTCAATTGGAAAAGTGTGCTCGCATATAACAGATTTCTGATTTTTTTTTTTTATTTTATCTTGATGTGGATCCCATAGTGGCATTCCTAAAAAATAAAAGGAAAAAAAAGTGGACCCCCCCAAAAAAAAGAATAAGGGATTGTTGGGATTCCTAATACGTGGAAAATTGCTGGGCGGGAGAAAAATGATTCAATCTGCTTGCTTCCCAAGCTGCAAGCACATCCTTAACGTTTCTTTGGCCGACTGAACAGCTTGCTCCCCCTTTTTGTCATGTTTTGTTAGTTTTCTTGTCTTTTTCTAACAACAGTTATGACCCTTTTGCTTTGGAGATCGTTTCGGGAAAAACGTGGGAAAATTAATTATTACTGCTCCGATTACTGGCAGCTCAAAGATCTTGGCCAGTTCTGGGGAAGAGTTTCGTGGTTCTTCTCTTTTCGCCTGGGGGGATAGAGGGTTGAAAAGGGGGTGAGAAAGAAGATGTGTGGGATTCTTGACGCGTCGTCATCAGCCAACGGGATTATGGGATCTACAACACCCAGGAAGAGCTTTTCTGTAGGTATATAGCGAGAGCTTTTCCTTTTCTTATTTATAGAAATATACACATATGGCGGCCTGGAATTACTCGTCGAGTGTCGATTGGTTCTTACATATGTATTGGGAATCTGATGGTAGGAGGAAATGTGGCTATTGGAAGGAAGGAAAGATTATTGGCGGGTTCTTCGGGAATTTTTGCATGGAGGATAGCGTGGTTATATACTGGCTATATGCTGAAAGGGGATTTGGGGTAAATCCGGGATATTTTTGCATCCAAACCACGGCAAAACATTGCATTACTGCTGATGCTTTTTGGTAGAAAAAGAAAGAAATGGGGAGATGAGATTGCGGAAAATATTTCTTTCAGTGTTGAATAAAAAGTCGATTTTCTTAAGGGTAATAGGTACTAAAAATTAGATATTGGGGTGTTGATAGATTCTTGTAAAATAGATTGCCTTAAGGACGATGGAGTTTGTTTCAATTTTCTAGGGTTAGTCGTTCACGAGTTACGGGCGTTTAAACTTTGGAGCATTTGGAGCGTGACGTCACGGAAGGCACATGACGGTGCTTAGCGGCTCGCGGTTACCATAGTTTACTGTCTATTCCCGTGTTCCAAAACAGGAATTAAAAAATATACAGACTGGTAGGGTTAAGTTCTATGTCTGTGCACGTCAAAAAATGTTAACCGATTTTATTTGGTTGAGAATTTAATTCTTTAATCGTTTAATTACTACTTCGCGCCTAATGGAAAGGAAGATAGCTCTAGGAAAGAACGTTTTTGCTTCAATTGTTGAGACAAATTTGTTTTTTGGTGGAAGTTTTCCTTTTAACTGAACCTATGAAAACACAAAGAGGTAAAGCGGAATATTGTCAACAACGAGAAGCTCCTCCCCTGGGCGTGGTATTTACTCCCTTCCCCCTCCTCCTCGTAACCTAACGGGTAACGGATTGCGAGATTTGACATTCGACTTTTTCTTTAAATTTGACTGATTTGTAAGTGAAATTTGACATTTCAAAATTTTGCTCGGCGTAGCACTACAAGGCTTGCCGCGCGACTCCTACTATACAGTACCAGTGATGCATACAGTTTCTCCTTCTAAGTTAATTACATTATGGTTTTACAAGCGCTCTATATACTTATATATATATAAATACATATAAATTAACTTATGGTAGATTTTTTACCTTCACATATACCGTCGTCGAACATTCGGACTCTTTCTTAATGGCGGCCGGATGCACGCGTTGCGTTGGCGTTTACAGCGTTGCCGTGGTGGCTATTTATGTGCTATTTATGGCTATTTATTTGGTGGCCGAGACCTTTTATTTAATATCTCGGTTATTATTGAAGTTCGGGATACACTTTGTAATGCCAATTTGTTAACTAAGACATTCTCTATGACACTAAAAAGAATTTGGTTTTCGAGTTCAGTTCCCTTTAAATTCAGAAGTGTAGTTAGAGGTTATGTGTAATTAGAGGAATAAGACAAAGTACCTTCTCCTCGGACACAAAAAGATACAAATTCTACACAAAAACATTAACTGCCTTTAGCCATCAACGTCGGACACCATTATGTGCAGATGTTCCTGATTGCTTCATTAGCTCTTCTTCCTTTTTTTCCCCACAACTTTCTTAACAATTTGGCCTCTTCTACCTGCTATTCTTAGTTCCCTATACCCAGTCTCAATTCTTCAATGTTCCGAAACGGCAAACAAGAATAATAACAAGCAAAAAAATAGGAAAAAATAACCCTCGAAGCATGTTCTTCGTCTCGAGTTGAAGCAGCAATTCCAACATTTGGCTTGGGCTTCAAGCGACTCGTATTTTTTTGTTCAAGTGCCCTCTTTCGGAAAAGACTAAAGGCTATATACACTCCACACCTCTTCCCCCGTCCGATATGTCTGTATACGACTATATGCCACGCACAACACAACATTGAAGCATCTTCTGTTTTGATGCACAGAAATGAAGAGCTTGAGAGATTTTTTTTAAATCGAAGTTTGTCTTGAAAAAAGCGCTAAAAAATTCTCAAAAGCCATTTTAAGATTTGTTAAGATATTTGGAAAGGATCAAAATTACTTTTGTTTCTGGTTTTGTTATTTATGGAAAATATTGCTGTACTTTTTACGAGCATGCACAGAAATAACGTCTTCAGACATTCTCTTTCAAGTAGGATCAGAAAACGAGGGACTTGGGGGAAGGAATGCCTAATACTATTAGCTCGATTCAACTCAGGAAGGAGACGACTTGCAAATCCTTGTTTGCTTTTTCTCTCAAGGGCATGACTTGATAGGAATTGGATGCGTTCTTGCACTGATTTTAAATAAAAATTTGCGTTTAAGCCTCCTGTGTATACCTTAGCTCGAGACAGGCGGTTGGCATGGGAATTCACAGGTTTCGGAGCAGCTTTTCGTTAAAACCAGCGAATTTCCCTGAAATTCCATGCATTTCCATAAATTTCTTTGACAGTAAGCTTGAGCACACTAACAGCTAGTGCACAACCAGTCTACCTGCTTTCCCAAACAATAACAAATTAGTAACATGTACATCAAGTAACACAAGAAGTTCGCAAGAACAATAACAAACATCAGCCCCATCTGTGGGGGTTTCGCGTCACTAAGTTAAGGTATACGGGAGCCTTAAAGCCACACAAGTGTACGGAGCGCATTTCGTACAGTAACGCATTTCGAGCTGCGTTCTTAAGAGTTCGAGATGAGCAACAATGAAATCGTCTTAGAATCAATAGCCGCTTTCGTTTCCAACACGTTCTCCGGGTTTAGTTACATACGTATCCCTGAGTCAAATATGACACTAGTGTGTCACTGACCAACAATGAATTTTTCCTATTTCAGTTAGTGGAGTGAAAGAAAAGGCAAGTTTTACCGACTCATCGTTTTCCGAGAACGTTTTGGAACCATAATACACACTAGTGTCACATTTATCTCGGATTTCCGAAACTGGAGAACCTGTTGTTCGTTTCGACGAAAGTTTAAGTCAACTTAAGAGTCTACTTCAAGAGTAGCCCTTACAAGCGTTCGTTTTTTGTGTGTTTAAAGAAACATCAGTGCCATCTGTGACTCTTTCGCATCAATAAGCTAAGGTATACGGGAAGCCTTGAGCCCTTGAGCTCAAGCTTTTTTTGGCAACGGCAGTATGGAAAAGCGGAAGAAACATTTTGCTTAAAGAAATATATAATTTTGAGAAAAAATTTTTTGACAGTAATGTAGCTAACAACCATGCGATGGACGTGACGGTTTCCTTTTTCCAATTTCTGCCTTAATTAATTTGTAAAAATTGCCTATACTCCTTCAGAAGGGCTAAGATTGCTTCAGAAATACTTCAATTTCTTCGGACATTCTAAAAAATGTACCAACAAAATGTCTCAAATGTATGCCTATCTCCAGCAATTCTCTTTATTTCTTTAAAGCAACATTCTGGAACATTTCTTCAAAAATAATTTCTTCACACAAAAAATCACAGAAATTTTTCAAAAACTAACTGCTACTTTCCGCAATGTAGGCACAGATGGTAGGGGAACTTTGGAATTGCCCTCAGGGAACAAACTGGAAGGTCTACCCTCTTTTGTATTGACCTAGCGCAGCTAGCAGAGGGGTGAGAAGGGTGCGGAGAGGGGTGGGGTGGGGTAAGAGACATAAAAGGTGAGGCATGTTATATTTGTTATCGTTTCATGGCACATAACGAACTTTTTGTCATTTCAGGTGTTTCCCTCCCACTTAATCAAGCAAAGCATAGTCTTGGGGTGCCGGGGGGTGGAGGGGACAAGCGAGTTAGAAGAAAAGGGGAAATAGGAGGTGATTTGGGTGTATCTCTGTATCACGGCTTTGACGTCAGCCAACAATGGTCCTCGTGTGACACACATTGTTACGGTTACTATGCACGCCAACCCCCTTTCCCCCCAGGCGTTTTACCCAGTACCAGCGTCTTCCATCGTCAGGGGGTTTTAACCTTGTTATCTTTTTTCTTTTTTTTTATTACTCGTAAATCCCGAGAGAAAAAAGTTTATTTGGGTCAGAAATTTAAATCGCTTCTGTAATTAAGAAAATTTTAGATTAATTTAATAAAAATATCATTTATTAGAAAAAGATGTAAGGGGAAATTAGGTTCAAAATTCTCTTCAGGTTGCAGTAATTTCCTTTATAAATGTATTTATTTCTAACTATTTCATCATATTTTTTTTGAAGAACTAAGTTTAATTTCCCTGGCTTCGAGTTAGATGATTTCTGGAGGGTATTTAGTTATAGTAAATGATATTAAATTAGTTTCACTTTTTATTTTTACTATTTTTGGAGGAAGAAATACCGGCAATACGAAGCAATAATTTTGGAATTTTTTGTAAGAACTAAGTTTAGTTTTCCTATTTTGGGTTGGATTATTTTTGGAAGATGTTTTGATGGTAGTTTCACTCTTTATTTTTATTACTCTTCTGGGAGAAGAAATACTGGCAATAAGAAGTCGTAAGAAATAATAGACTGACGTGTTTGGAGCAAATAAGGGATCTTTCGAGGGATGGTTTGATTATAGGGAATTTGGGTGTGTGTGTGCGCTACTTTACAAAAGAATCTTTACTTTTTCTTTAGTTTTTTTTCTTCTTTTTGTCCCCTTTTTCGGGAGCTTCCTTAAGCTTCGTATATAACTTCCTCCACTGATCCACATGCTATCGAAAAATAAAATAAAATAAAAGAAGAAATTGCGTCTGAAATGTGGTATCCAACAGGGTAAAGGTCTGGAATATAGTAAGAAATATAAACAAGTGACAGACTTGTCTAGTCTTTTTATTTCTAGTAATTTCGGTCATGATGACTGTCCTGATTAGGATTCCATGCATTATGTGAAGGAAAAAAGAGGTCAGTGTGCAGTCCAGACTAATAAAAGGAGTTTTTTCCCTTATTTTAGATCTTTTTCTCAAGTTTGGCTTTGTTCGAGCAGATACTTTTTTTCGTGGACAAGTTGGAGATTAACTACCCCATTGGCCAATTAGCTCTTTTAATTTACCTTGTTTTTAGTAAACGAATCTACTAAATTTCAGTAACTGTTTATCTAGTTGAAAAGCGCGAGACAATAAAGGTTAAGTTAGGCGTCCTTCTGTCGGGGTCAGGAGTCCTTGTGTCGGGGTCGGGTACACGGAGTCCTTGTGTCGAGTCGTCTCTGTGTCTACTTCCCTTCTACTTCTTTCAGTTTCTTAGATTACTTTGCATTTTGGGAATGTAAGTAGTAAACTATACAGTAAATCATTCTTTGTGCGGAATTTTCCCAATTACGCCTAACGGCCTCTTGTGAGGTTTGCCGAAACTTGTTCATGCAAGTCCCAAGTCCTTACTTGAAGCCACGCCTCCGCATTTCTTCGAAAAGTTATATATGGTCAGCCAGTTTTTTTTATCAATACTTTGCGTAACTTGCTTCTTTTAGAGCAAAACCAAAACCTTATTTATCTGTCTCCTGAAACAATTTGTCCCTACAATCCAATATATAAAAAATCAACGCATACAAAAAATCAATAGAATTTCCTTAACAGATTGAAAACAACTGTTGTACAATCTAACAAGCATTCCTTTACAGTACAGGGAACTTATGTTTAGAAAAAGATTGTCAGGAATAGACAATTTTTTATTTATTTTTTAACAGAAAATAGCATGGGGCTTGAGATTGCAGTAGCTTTCAACTTGTTTGGCATGCAAGACTTGCCAACTCCTGTTCCGTACGTTCTACCGTTTGGGTTTTATAGTGTAACCTTTTCCATGAGAGTAAAAGGCGAAACAGCATGCCTTGAATTGGTGTGTGTAGCGTAGTGTAGAGAGAGGAAAAACGGGTACAGGATTACCTGGCATCGCTCTCCAAGGGATTTTCCTATATATATATACAACAGACAGCAGAACGAACCTTTATTTATTTATTTATTTTTTGCCTTTTTTGGGGACGGATTTTTCTTATACATTGTAAGAAACATATTGAGAAAAAATAAGATTTCTCTTTTACATGCGAAATAGAGAAACGTGTATTTTTCCAGATTTTTTTGCGTATAATAGTATAAGGTCCAAAAAAAGTAATCCAGGAAAACAACTTTTGGGTACCAGGCCGGACTTGTAGCGTTACTTCGGCTTGCCTCGCGGTTGCTCAATAATGAAAAATTATGGACCGAGCGAAGCGTGTGGGGGCCGCCCGGGTTTCTTAGCTTTGCTCCGGCATGCCTAATAGCCGCGTCACAGGCCAGGCACGCCAAAAGAAAGAGCTGGTTTTTATTCTTTTTCACGTTGTATGTTTGGACGATGAAACCAAATATGGTGACGTGATGTTAAAATTACCTACAGCATGAACAGGAAATAAATCTCACACTTTTACCACATTTTTTAGAGAATATTTTATACTTAATTAACTCCTCAATTTTTCATTGTTGAACTACTGCGTGGCAAGCCGGAGTAACGCCACGAGTCCGGCCTGGTCCAGTTGGTTTCCTGCGTTACCTTTTATTGGACAAGTTTCATCCATATTGCGTATTTCTTCCTCTTGTTTTTTGTTTGTGGGCGGGAAAATGATACCTTATATCCTCGGTCACTATTCTTCTTACTTTTGGCGGGAGAATGAATGGAGGTTCAATAGATTTTTGGCAGGAAACTGAAATGGCAGTTAAAATTAGGAAAACCCACGGATTTCAGAAAATACTTCAATTTTTTAGCGTTTTTCCTAGTGTAACATATCATTTTCGTGCTTCTTAATTCTTACAATAGAAACTTCAAAAGTGAACAACATTTTTTATGGCGAGTAATTTTTTATTTTTATTTTTTACACAGCCAGTCCAATTTTCTGATTCGTCCCACGTGAATTAGACGATCGATCCTAATTAACTGCGGTTGTTTTGTATATACAATACTTTATTTGTATATATCTATATAAAAAAGGCTTGTAGGATGTGGGGACGATAAAAGAATGTGATCGCTCGAATGCAGGATTTTAAAAAATATTTCTTTTATGAAGAAATGGAGTAAAGAATCTTCCGAGTGGGTGTGGCTAACCGAGAGTGGGATCAAAAAGCGTGCAAGATTATGTTTAGCCAAGCGTTTAGGGGTTCGGATGCATTTTTTGCTTTATATCTTCCACCGCTCTATGAAATGTGTGTGGGACTTTGGAAATCCTTTCCTGCCGCGTGAGTGAAGGATTCTGTAGCTCGGAAGAGACAGTTAAAGCGTTGAATAGTGTTACAGGAATATTTTTTGTTTAAAAAAATGAAGTAAAAAGGGAGATAATTTTTTTTAAGAATTGGAAAGGTTTGGGTCGACTGAGGGAATTTTTTTTACAAGTGATGGTTTAAGTGTGAAAAGGCCAGAGCAAATGTGGGCACGCGGGGCAATCCCCTGGAACCCAGAATGTTTGGCCAGTGTTTTCTCCACGAGATCGTCTCCGTAAAAGGGCGTCTGTTTTTGTTCTGTTCTTATATGGAGCTCTCGTGTGTTGTGCTTTACCAACATTTGTCATTCTCAGATGCGACTTTCCCAGGGTCTTATATTCCCCAACACGTTCGAGGAAAGGAAATTTGGTTTTGCATGGATTTGTGTAGTATTGACAAACTGAGTGTAATTAAAACGCTTTCTAGTGATTTCTTTTTCATCTTGGGGGTCCTCGTAAAAGGTACTTCTGAACACCCTTGAAATTTCGCTAATTTTTATCAAGGGGATATTAAGGCACGTTACAAGTTATGGTCTAGGGGAGAAAGAAAATCGAAAAGTACTGTAGTGTTCTTATTATATTAAGTTAGAGCACGTAATTCACGAAAGAATGACACATTGGTCGCGAATTTCTGACCATGAGTAACGGAACTATGATGGAAAACAGTTTGGAAAGGGACCCAGTGACGTCACACAGGCCCCGCCCGAAGGCCGTCATGCCCGTAGGCGACCAATAAAACAATAAAATGCCTTTGCTCCGTAACGGAACGTCGTATAGTGCTGCAGTAAACTTCTAAAAAGGCTTTGACAGCACATGCTTTTAGGATATCCCTAAGCAGAACCTTTTTGACATCATTATACGGTGGAAATAAATTGCTAGAGCTTTTTAACTAGCTGATAAGCGGCTTTTTATGTTCTTTTACCGGCCCTGAAGGCCTCCCGTCTTTTTGTTTCTCGAAAACCGATTTATCTGTCTGGCTTCTAACGAGAAATTCTTTCTTCTATCCCAGAGCGGAAGAGGAATTTATTCCACTTTGAGCTTGTTTTTTGGCATAACCCTTAATTCTTTCCTAATAAGGACGATAGAGAGCCAAAGGGATTCTTGTTGTTGCTATTAGTGGGGAAGCTGGTTTCCTTTAATGATTCCTCTTCAATCTAAAAGTAAGAAACAAAGGAAGAGAGCAAAGGGGGGAAATATTAGCCCAACAGAGAGAAAAGTCAGCCTTTTCCTACCTCTCGCCCCATTCTGTCGTCTTGCAGGGACAAGAAAAAAGAAATGGTCCGGAGTAGATCCCCATGGAGAGCTCCCACAGGTTTGCCTCAAGCCAAAAGTCTGTAACTGAAAGGTAAAACCGAAAGGTGAAAAGAAATACAAGAACCGCACGGAAAAAAAAGAAAATACAAACTGCCCTCAGTTGCACGAAACTAGCCCCCAGAAATATTGCTGTCTTGCGTTTCGGTCCTTATTTTCGGCTGACCCAAAACAAGGATAAAAAAAAAATCAGATGATCAACTCAGTCTTTTTTTTCTTTAAAGAGAGAATAGCGTAAGCCTTAGAAATGTTTCTACGACAACAAAAGCAAAAAGAGACCTTTCTTATTACTATAGAAAACTTTCAAAGACCTAGGACGTTCGATATTTCTTCCAAGATCCCTTAAAAAAATAGAAATATTTCTTTGTATTCTTGTTATGTCTCTTATCATTCCCTTCTTTCCTATTTTCTTTCCCAATGACGTCCAAAGTATATACTAGTAAATATTAATTATTTTATTCTGTTTATTCTTTTAAATGATTTATTGATGAATTTATTTATTTAAATTTACTTAAATTTAAATAATTATTTATTTAAATTTACTTAAATTTAAATAATTATTTATTTAAATTTATTTATTTAAAATTAAATTAATTAAATTTATGTAAATTTACTAAATTATTTATTGTATTCAGTTAGATCACTCGAATATTTATTAATTGGTAATTATTAGATCCTTTTATTGTAATAATTATTTTATTAATTACTATTACTACTAATTACTATTTTCCCTATTAATTAATCGATATTACATTTTTTTAATGAATTTATTGCGGTCGTTCAGAACACAAGCTCGTACTCCATAGTGTAATATAAGAAAACCAATAATTGGCTGCGATTGATACGAGTGCGGGAGTAAAGGGGGTTCGTGGGGGGGGGGTTAGAATGAGTAATTAAAAACGAAAATGAGAACTTTTTGGGTCTTGTTCGCAGTTGTCCAAGAACAATAGTGATTGTTGTTTGCCAAGGGCTTTTTCTATCCCCCCTTTACCCCTTACATACCCTCATCCATCTTAACGATGTATATATAAGCAGGTACCTTTTGTGCGTTCCAATAATATTTTTGCCGAACAAGCTAATGAAAAACCTTCCTCTGAGTTTTTTGTTGGGTTAGCTCAAACTGGCGGCAAGAGATAAGTCGGCGTTGGAGCAATATTGTTGATGGCACTTGGCCATTATACTTCCTTTACCGTTTCCTGTTCTAAGGTCTTTTTCCCGTTTTTTTTCCTTCAAACTTTCCGAAGAAGTTTATTTTCAGCTTCTTTTAGTATATTTCAACCTTCCATTTTTTGTTCGCTTTTTACCTGTTCTTTTATGCTTCCCTACATCTAGCTTACTGCTGCGAAACAGTCACAGATGGCGTTGATCTTTGTTATTGTTTTGCGGAAGGCTTGCGTTACTTGCGCAAGACTTTTGTAAATATTATTAAGGCACGTTGCAAGTTCTTGCCTAGATTAGAAGCAAAATTCGGAAAGTACTGTAGTGTTCTTATCATATGAAGTTAGAGCGCGCAATTCCCTGAAGAATGACACCTCGATCACGGATTTCCGACCGGGAATAACGGAACTGTTACGAAAAACAGTTTGGAAAGGGACAACATGACGTCACGCAGGCTCCGCCCGAAGGATGTCATGCCCTCAGGCGACCAATGAAACAATAATAGGCCTTTACTCGGTAACGGAACGTCGTAGAGAGATGCGGTAAATTTAAAAAAGGCTTTAACAGCACAGACTTGTATTGTAACCCCAAACAGGATCTATTTGAGTCACTATATGCCGTGAATAATAACGTATACACCCACGAAACAGGTATAATGGAATTGATGACGTCGCCAAAGACAGTACGACAGTAGCAATTTTATTGATTTCGCATCCTTTACAAATTTGCGATCAACCGATGCCTTCCTCAGTCAATGCTAACGACTCTCTAGAACCTCTTTGACCCCCCATTAAACCCCCTAAATCAGTCTAACCCCTTCACCCTCCATCTCCACCCTCCAAAATAAATATTTAAAAAATTTCAAGAATTTATAGTTCAGCTTGGGAATTAACATAAACTCCTGTCGGGAGTAAATAAATGGCTCTATTTCCAAAAGACAGACTACTCTATCTTGCCCCTCGACAAGGCTAGTCCATCGTAAGTTTTTTTTTGTTTTTTTTAAATATAAATAAAAAATAAAAAAAGACAGGCGTCTATAGAATCCTAAATTACTCTGTCTTTCTTGTCAATATCTCCTCCTCTCTTTAAAAAAATCTAAAAAATGCTAAAAATAGTTTTTATTTTTAAGAAAAAGTCGCTGTGTGATAAATCTGACACTGAAGTACCCCATCCTATCGGCTCTATGTTAATGCCCCGAGGCAATGGGGGTAATCGATCATCCATTTGAGGGCGTTTCGTTTTTGTGTGCGAATAACCGTATTTTCCAAGGGGTTTCGAATGAAGGGGCGGGGTTAATAGAGGGTGAATTTCACTCGTACCAAGACGTTCCAGAAGTTCTTGATGACTCTCGCATGTCAAAAAGCCCATTTATCACACCTTCCCTCCCCCTTTTTACCCCCCTCAATCGACCTCCCCAATCTTATAGGCTTTCAAAGACCCGCCAATACTTAGACAAAAAACCTGAGTTAAAAAGCTTAGAAATCTCTGGCGAAATCTGTTTTTTATCAGAATTTTTTTAATATTTTTTGCAGATTTTTTTTAATTTTTGCAGAATTTATTTTATGTTTTTATTTAGTTTGCTTGGATCGTCTTAATAAAGTAGGGGGGTTGAGGAAGAAGGGGAAAGGGAGCTAATGAAATTTTATGAGCTGCAAATCGGTCGCTTGCAGAAATGCCTTTTCTTGGGGCTCAAAGATGAAATCGATTCTTGTGGTGTCTTGCAGCTCTGAGAATTGGAGAATTGAAGACTTAAGAGTTGGGGTTGTGCACGAGAAAGAACGCTCAAATGGTTTCCTCCAGAGTACCATATTGGAATTTTCCCTGGCTAATTTAATTTGCGGCTTCGGTCCCAGAAATATTTTTTTGAAAGAAATACGAAGCAGAATGGTCCTATTTCTGCACTGCGGGGAAAAAAGGGGGTTAATTTAAGTGAAATTTATCCTGCGTTTCAAGCCATTTCAAGCTTTTAACTCTAATCATTGGAACGCAACCAAAGAACGCGAAGAAATGTTAAGAACTTCCCAGACATTTGAAGAAATGGAGAAAATTTTAGGAAACCTAGAGATTTAAGAAATTTTAGTATTTTTTTTTTAGAAATTTAGTAATTTTTTAGAAATTTTAAGAAATGTGAAAAATTTTGAAGATTTTTTTAGAAATTTGATACATTTCTGGAAATCTTGAAGAAATTTGAAAATTCTTAAAGAAATCGAAAATATTCTTGAATAAACTTGAAGAAATTGAAAAATGTAAAGAAATTGGAAGATTTAAACGAAATAGAAGCATTTGCAGAAATATTCAAGAAATTTAAAGAAATTGAGAACATTTTAATAAATCTAGAGAGATCTTATGAAACTGAAGGCAATCTTGGATGCCGATATTATTTTAAAAAGGAAATCTTTATGAGATTTTACGAAATTGGTTAAATTTATGGAAATCTTGAAGAAATTTTAAGAAATTTTGGTAGAAATCGAACAAAATTGGGAACATTTAAACGAAATAGAAGCCATTTGCAGAAATGTTCAAGAAATGTAAAGAATTTTCTGAAGAAGTGGACGAAGTTTATACCAGATTTCTTTATGTACAAAACCTTGTAATATTAGTCTTCATTTAAAGCCACTGTACATTCATTATATGGGGCGACATATTTAACAAAAATTTCAGTTGCTCATAATTTTTTTGGGGGGGCAAATTGTCCTTAAATTTTCCATTTATTTCCTTCATTTTCTACTCAGCAAAAGGGAAAGAGTCCAAGGTTCTTTTTTGTTTTCTTTTTAAGGCCATAAGTGAATTGAACTCCATCGTCCTTTTCGAGATCCATTCAAAACCAGCTTGTCACTTTCTCTATTCACTCGGCGAGCCTTGAAAATGACCAAATTGTGTTTTCAACATGAAAATTTCTTGCAAAGTCTTGTTTTTTTTTCAGGGGAGCAAGGAGTTCTTGTATAAAAAAGACTTGGCTTTAAAAAAAAGGGATGAGAGTTTAATTTCTTTTTATTATTTTTTTGGGGGGAGGGAGAAAATAGACCAAAATTTCCCGGAAAAACGGATATTTTTTTTCGTATGTCTCCGACTAGTGATTGATTGATTGGCAAAGGCATCTCAGCGGGGATAACGGGAGTACTTTGGGGGCTGAGGAAGATATTTCTTGAGTTTTGGTGCGAAAACAGCGAACGGAATCAATTTCCATCTCCATCAGCTCTTGTCAGTCTCCAATGCAATCTAAAGCGAAGAAAAAAAGGCGGACAAAACGAAATTGAAGAAAACCCATTGCTTTTTCGTTTACTTCGCTTAAAATGACCCAATTTTTGCTTTCGCTCTGTATGTGCAGTCGCACACTTCGCAAAGGACCCCATTGGGGGTCAATCTTGCCTTCCGCCACGCCTAAATCATTAAAATGCCCTAGAAATGACATAATTTAGAACTTTCCACGTTGATTTGGGTTTTTAAATCGAAAAGAATTAGAATTGACAGGGTTTAGAATCCATTTAAAGCTTACCGACAACGTAAAAACCATCAGGTATAGGGAGTTCTTTGGTATTGGCGGGTGGAATAACTGGCAATACTTCCACAGTGGTATTATACAAGAGATCTGAGGGATGTTCGTAATTCCCGCTCCGGAATTTGAATCTAAGGAAATAACTACCAATATTATTGAAGCTAAAGACCTTCCTAGAACGTAAAAGCCCTCAATGAATAAGATTATCTTCTACTATCTAACTTAGAGGCGGAGCTTATAACGCTTACACACCTATACTATCAGTTTGTAGTTGCTAACTGTAGAAAATATCATTTTTCTAGCAAATTTTCGGAGATTGAAACGAAATTTTTACGAGAAATCGCTTAAAAAAGAGTATATAGTTACCCTTTGACGATAGTAGGCGTGTCCAACTCGATAAGTACTAGATCCCTGGCTTGGGGCATCAAACCCCAGAAGAATGTTTCTCCTTTATAGGCTCTTTCTATAGTATGTTGCTTGTAAGCTTTGACAGGACATGTGATACGAGCATGTGGGTTGGCATGGGACGTGAAAAGCGGTAGTTTACCGAACTGTTTGTCCTGTAAAAACGTCAAGATTTTTCCATTATTATTCTTACATTTATTAGTATTTTACGCGTTATTTATTACATTTATTACTTTTTTCTTGATCACTATAGGCTCCCGTATACCTTAGCTTATTGATGTGAAACACAGATGGCGCTGACAGTTTGTTATTGTTTTGCGAAAGCCTCGCGCAAGAAATTCGAAAAAGAAATGCGCAGAATTAATGAAATTCTTTTAGTCCACGTATTTCACATAATAGAAAACTTGATTTACAAATTACTAACTTACTACGCAGAAAAATCTGAAAATGTGAAAAAAATGCACGGAAAAAAAAGAGAAAAAATAATTTTAAAAATGTGTAAGAGTTGACTAGCGACTAATAGTGTGTTTAACTTTACTGTTTGTAAGTTTTTCTATGAAAATGTACTGTTTTTTTGCAAAAAGTTGGCTCGAAACTCCCCATAGTAACGGGCCTATACCGAGCTAAGGTGTACGGGAGCCTTAACGACTTTTTTTTTTTTTTTTTTACCTTGAGCTTTTGGACTTTGCCTTTCAAAGAGGATGTCATCCCCACGTGTTGAAACAAGGATGGTTTATAATGAACCCATTTGGCACTTCGAATTTGCGCACATTTTTTCTGAAAACAATAAACCGAATATAACAAGAATAAATCAATAACTTTCTCGGAAATGTAATAAAAATTTAGTTATATTTACTGCGTCGTGGGGACAATAACGAACTTGAATGAGCGGATCAATGAGCCAATCCACGGGTTTATCGGTGTGGAACATAATTGCGTACATGACGACATAAGGCAGGTCGACATTATGAAACATTTTTCCTAAAAAAAAAATTTTTATTAACTCAACAATTCCGAATTGTCTCATAATTACGGAATTATTAATATAGTTTATGTGGACTATTTATTCATTAAATAACCTAAAACGCAAATATATTAAAGAAATAAACCCTAAATTCATTATCATTACGCCAAATAGCGTTACTATATGAAAGAATCCAAAGAATGTCAGTTTAAAAATAGTTGTACCTATGAATCCTAATTGGCAAAAATCCAAGATAAACCATTCTTGCCGTTTGGCGGCTTTGCTGAGCGCAAAATCCAGCATGGAAGTGACGTAGCCTTTGGTGGTGAGGATATCGTCTTCAAGTTGGACATAATAAATGCTCCTGGATTGCGCATACATCATGAGGAACGCATAATCCAAATTCTGTTTCGTGCGCCATCGAACGCGCTCTTTCGAATCACCCATAGATAGCGGCACTTGGTCCAAATCCGGGTAATACGAAGGGGGCGGGGCTATAATTTCCAACACTCCTGCCTGTAAAGCGTCAGGAAACCTAAAAGAGAAGAAAAAGAAAAAAAGCCATATTTTATAGACATACTGTTAACAATTAAAGAAATGTGGATACAGACTGCTTTTTGAGCTTCTCCACCAAGTTGCTGACGTAGTCGGGGTCGGTTTCCGCGATAAAAACCACAATGAGCGTCTGGTTCTTTTCCACGTCCGACATGCTGGTTAATAAACTGTCCAGCGTGGGTAGTAAGTAGCTTTGCGCTTCCCGTTTCACTGTAGGAATGCCCAGCACGATCGGAACTATTCACCCCAAAAAACATGTTTTTTTAAAATAATCTTTGAATAATACGAGTGCAAGCTTGTGATTTGTCCAAGTCCGAATCCGTTTTCTTTTTTTCCTAGCTGACTCCGTTCCCGAGATATAGGAATCTGAATACTTAAATGCCCTTGGGCTACAAAAAACGTTCGTTTTTATGGCGTGCCCCTTGAGGGATGGAAAAAGAAACAAAAACCTTCGCCCCGCGCCAGTTGGTGCCAGAAAAGCACGACAGATGGCATTAGGCTCGTTCCATTGAACTTTACTTCCGACAATAAACCTTCAAACCTCGCAAAACCCGATGAAAAATAAATACTGCAAAAAGTAGAGCGACAAAGTCTTTTTTTCAAGATTCTGAAATTCTAAAACACGCTCTTTTTCCACAGAAAAATTCCACAAAACTTAGTTTAAATCCCAATTTCCATCGTCTGTAATAAGCGACAGGTTATGCTTATGGAGAAAAGCCCGGGAAAAGGGGCGGAGCTTAGGATAAGAACAGTCGGCGGTTCATATCTCGGCTACTATTAACGCTAGGAATATATTTTTTTTCTCAAAATGATCTTGCACTTCAACAGCTTCATAAGAAAGGGAAAAAGCGGTTTTAAACCGGATTTTCGGCTTTAAAAAAAAAGAAAAAACAGGGAAAAAAAAAGCAATCTTACCGAAAGGTTTCCCTTGGCCAACCACTACGGCGGGCACTAAACTGGCCGGATCTTTAAGCAAATGAGGAAAGAAGCTAAAGATGGTTGGTACTCGCAAATCTTGGCCGTGATTGGGATGGTTAATTAAGCGTTGCACATCCACTTGCATAATCTCATCCAAAGGTGGGTTGGTAGCAATCTCCGAGTTCAAATGACCTTTAAAAACACAAAAAAACATAATTTTCCCTCTTCTCCTTCTGACTAAGATCTTCCTAAGCATCCTCTGTAACAAATTACAAAAATACAAACTAAATTCAATAAAAAACTAACTATAAAACAATACAAATAAATTAAAAATAATTAAATAACCCGGCTGGAGTTAATTAAGCAAAAAAATACACTAAAATAATAACTAAATGCTTCAAAAATACGCTTATATTACCAGATTTAAACAAAAAACGACAAATTTAAAGGAATTAAAACAAAAATATCTAATTTTTTAAAAAATCCCCCAAAATATGTCTTATGTCTTATTACAAAAATACGGAAAAAACGAAAAGAAACACATTCTGTCATTCAAGTTTCTGATGAAAGATGCATGACGAAGATACACAAAAAACACCACATGTTCTACTTTTTATGTAAGGCCCCCCCCCCCCCCTTTCCTAACTCCCTACCCCATTTGCCTAATCTTTTATGCCACCCGAAAGCCGATAAGAGGAACCGAGGAACCGAATGACTCCCTTTCTTTTCCTCATGCGGCGAACAAATATCGGAATATTTATTTGGGTTCTTTAAATAAAAAATTTAAAGAGGCTTCCGATGAGGCGAAATAAAATAGGAAAAAAAGATAAACAGAACTGGATGTATATATATATATATATATATATCTTTTTTTCCTATTTTATTTCACCTCATCGGAAGCCTCTTTAAATTTTTTATTGTATGTACTCTTCCCTTTTTTCTCGCTTGGGATTTTTTATATATTTTTTTGGACTTGGGAAGGTACTTATATTTAATTCCCTTTTGTCTTCTGGGGGATCGCGTTATTGTCTGAGAAAGAGAGCAGGTGTTAACTTGGCCATTAATATGAAAATATCCTCCCAACTGAGTTCACATGCGAACCTTGAACAAAAAAGGGAAGAAAAAAAGGAAAAGGGGCGTGGCGTGCGAAAGTTTCAGCACTTTCAATGTGTTCTAATTCCCAGTTACGAGTCTGATATCTCCTTTGAGATTCGAGAGTACAGTAGTCGCATTCACAAACAGATGTTGTGAACCCATGCAAAAAAATCATAATAAATAAAAAATAGAAGAAAAAATTTAAAAAATATTCTTAAATCAATAAACCTGACAACCTTTGCTAATGTCATTCGATTAAGAAATTAAGAGTAATACAACGTTTTCTAGGCTCTCCTTCGAAACTAAGAAGATACCAGTAGAAAAAAACGAGGAAAAAAAGTACAAAAAGTTTGACATAAATAAAAATATTCAAAAATTTCAATTTAAAAAAAATTCAAATTCAAAAAATTCAAAAATTCAAAAGATCATTGAAATCTTTGATCCGAGTGATTCTTGGGGTACCAAAAAGATCCAAGATTCCAGCCTTGATCTTGGAAGTTTCTCCTTCCCAGGCAGGATTTCCCAAATAAGACTTAAATGTTACAATCCGCATTTTCCAATATCAATAATTTGGGAACCTAAATGTTTTTATTTATTAAAATAATTCACTTGATTCTTCCAAACAATTTAAAGTGATCGAGTTTTACCAACTCCTTTAACTATTTCGTTGTATCTATCTTAAAGAACATATACTCTAGTCGAACTATCAAAATATTTCTCTACTGCAGCGTTCTTTATTTCTACTTCAATTGAGCTCATTTCACGAAATGCGCAACTCGGCGTTCAAAAAATCTTCAAAAAATCTGTCGCTTTGTAACCCTTCAAGCGTTTAAATTCTTTCATTTTCTTTCCCCCAGATTCAGAATACCCACCCAAGCCTCTTCTTTTCTATGTTCCTTTGTTTCACTTTCTTGTGATAGATTCTCATTGTTGTTTATGTTTCTCCCGTCCAATTTTCCTTTACAAAATTTTTCATTGTCTCTCGAACGTCTCACAAAGGGTAATTTTCGCTTCACGATTTCTTTTGAACAACTTTTAAAAAACTTCCCAATTTCCTCATAAACCCCAAAATAAATCCTGCAACAATACTAATGGAAATGATGACAAAGATAAAATAATTCTAGCAATAATAATAACAATAAATAAAAATAATGATAATAATAAATAAAATCGAGTATATTTGCTAAAAAACGATACTAATTTCACTCTCGATTACACTCTCGATAATACAAAGTATAATAATAATAGTGACTAAACACTAACAAAAAAAGACTGATAACGACGATATAATAGAATAATAAGAGGAGTAAATAAATACAAAATATTGGCGGCAATAAGAATACGAAGAACAAATAAGAACTTACTGGAATTATGTGAAAAACTATTGCGCACGTATTGGCGTGCCAGTAATGCCACGTCATAGCGCCTGGCATTGTTGATCATTTCTGCAGCTGACAAACGATCCTTCAAAGAGGCCAATCCATGAATCACCCCGATTTCTGCACTCGAATCTAAAATAATTTAAAATAAATACATATTAGCCACAGGTTCATTCTTCTATTAATTTATTAAAGTTCTTTTAGTTCATTATAATTAGAAATTACCTCGCTCAGGTTGTAACAAGCTAATCATAAAAGGGATGGTGATAACAACAGCAAAAAACACCAAGTACCGTTTCCTGGCTGAACGCCCAGTACTCCACATGGCTGCTATCTCTTTTTTTTAATCAAGGGCACATTTACCAAAGACTCGTAACTATTGTTCCGCTCGTCGTCGATCAACGACTATAGTTCCTTAGATTTCCGTATGTTTCGTGTAATTCGCCTACGTAAAAGTGGACACTCGCTTCCCACCCTCGCACAGGTGGCCCGCACAGGTGGTCCACACGGAAGATGAGGTGTAATTCCAGGAAATTCCAGCTCACGCCAGCCCAGATGTGTTTCGTCCCTGGCCTGGATTGCCAGAACTTTTAAAAATTAATTCCAAGAGCTGCAACAGGAAGGCGAAAAATCCAATTCAACACTTGTACACTTATAAAACAAGCACGTATGGTTTCGTAAAAAAAAGGTGTCGGACTAACACACTTAAAAAAAAAAAAACACTTTAAAAGTTCAGCATCTAATTGATCCAAAAGCTGTTTTTTTACCCAAAAATCTCCCAAAATTCCAAAATATTCTCTAAGTAGGCCAGATGTGGCATATATGCATTGTTCCCGGGGAGTAATCTCAAAGAAAAGGTTGCTTTCTAGTTCCCAATCAGGAGAATTTCTTCCATGTAAAAACGAAAGGATATTTCCGGCGCAGACATATTTTAAAGACAAATTGCCCTGAAGATCGCTGAAATTGCAGTAATATTTCCCCAGTACTTCTGCGAGGGCCTCTTGAAATTAAAGTATTGGCAATTTTTCTTCACCGGGCCATGCTGGTACTTTGAGGTCTGGAAGTTGGACTGGCTCAAACAATTTTCCCCTCCCTTCCCTCCTCCAGATACAACCAAGGACTGAAGTGTCGTTCTGGGAAAGTTTTTTTCTTTTTTTTTCAGGGAAAAATAAGGTTTCCCACTTTCTCTCCTTTCTCTCCTCCTTCTGAGTTATCTGCTTCTCCAAGTCGGAGTTGGTCCACGCCTGGAAAGTACCGGAAAATAATAATAAAAAAACATTATTCTTTCGTATACGACACAAGGAAATAACAATAATGGTTTCTTGACGTAACATTTCCTTTTTCGACGTTTTTTTTTTATTTTATTTACTGGGAAGCGTATTTTTCGCGCGTTTTAACACGGGCAGCAGTAGTAGCAATTCTCGCTTCGCACTTTGGCTTCGCAGTAATTTTCTAGAGTCATAGAAATGACTTTTATGCCTTGAAATTGTCAGTTTTGATGGTATGGTCGTAACGAAAGGGTAACGAAAGGTTTCGAAGAAACACTGAAAGTAATAGCTGCAAGAAATGTCGAAGAAATATCTGCAGAAATGTCGAAGAAATAGCTGTAGAACTAGGGAATAGAGCTGCAAGAAAGGTCGAAGTAAATGCCTGCGGAAACTACGGGAAACCGTAGAAATCTGCAGAAATTCCGTAAAATCTGCCGAAATATCCAAGGGATTAGAGAAAAAAAGCTGTTTAGGGATGTTGAAGAACGGCAAAACATTTTTTTTTAATGTCTGCAGAAATACTGAAAGACATCAATTTCTGCAGAAATTTTGAAAGAACAAAAAAGTATACATTTCTGCAGAAATAACTCAACTCAAATTCAGAATGTCATGAATCCCAAGACTGCTATTTCTGCAGTTTGCAAGCAGTTTGACTCATGAAGAAATATAATCAAAGAAAGGTTCAGAGAAATTTAACTGTCTCACTAAAGCAGATTGACCCAACATTTCTTCTCTTTCCTTCCGACAACATGAATAATTCTTCTACTTTTACGTCTACTTCTACGGTTCTCAACCTCCAGCAAGTTCTCTTTTTGGCTGAAAGGCGAAGTATAGTACGACAAGTATAAATCGATGATAAGCTTGTCATGTTAAACCGATTTAGTTATAGTGAAAGGTGTTCTCTTTCTCTTCTTGTCCGTCTCTTGGCAATGTAACATTTTCCCAGGAAGACCAACACCCTTATCCCAAAGAAAAAAATCGATATTCGGTCAAAGACGATTTTTTTTCGGAAGTAATCCCTTTTTATTCGCTGCAGAGGCCGAGCAAAAGCCTTGTTTCCCTTTCCTGACCCATAAAGACCCCATAGCTTCTGCCTTTCGACAACCCCCTTCCCCAAATACAGGCCAAAAAAAATTCTTAGAACAAGAAATACCACGTTTTCAACTGCTATCACCGCGATCGATAGCGTGGTGCTTACCAGGAACGTCCTCGTACCACCTTTTAGCCCCCTTACCCCCCCTCAAAAGGGCAGAAACAACGTCAAAAGATGTCCCACAGCTCAATACAAAACGAAATGCTTTATACCCCCTAGAGGGCGCTAATAACCCCGAAAGCACCCTATCGGTGCCCCTTCTCAATAATGAAAACATGGCGGAAGACCTCAGCGGAATAGCCAAGGACCCAACAAGACAAACACAACAGTGAATCACCGACCCGAATACTTCCTTGCCCAAATCTTGATTCCTACTTCCGCTTTTAACGCTTCCATGAATCACCCAACAATGAAAAAGCCAACAATGACGCAACAATGAAAAACTTCCCCTTTTCCTAAAATTCGTTATTTCTTGAGACAGCATACGCCCATTCCTAACCCTACTGAGTAATGACGGAACAGCGAAAATGACAACAATCCCACAATAATGAAAATTCACTCCATTTTTCTTCAAATTCAACGACGTCACAATGAAAATCTTCGTCAATTTTTGGGGGATAAAATTCATTATTTTTAGAGACAGTACGCCATGAAGACAGTATGCAATCCTAGTCCTACTAAGTAATGGCAACAGTGAAAAAGCCGCCAGTGACGTAACAATGCAAATCGCTGGAAATCCACTTCCATTTTTCTGAAAATTCTTGATGGCTGGAAACCAATCCTAGTCCTCTTGAGTTTACCGCCAACAATGAACTAAAAAATTAAAAAGTAACCTCCACATGTATTAAAACACGTTTATTTCTGTAGTCTTGATTCTCTACTTTTTCTAGTGGTAAGAAATCATCACTGGACAACAATGGAGCCAAGTTTAGGCTCCCGAGGCAAGTGGGACGACTTGACATGTCGCCAAGTTGGCCCTTCTTGTACTGGGCACGGTCGTTATTGTCCGATGGTAATGGGACCCACCTATTGAGCAAATGTAATACTCAAAAACGGAACAACCCACCCTCCCCTGCGTGTTTGCACGTCACCTTTGGAAAGGTCGAGGAAATGAATGGGGTAACAATCCAAATAGCTCCTTTTTACCCCATTTTACTTGATAATAATATTGCACGCAGGGCGCTTTAGTTGTTCCAACAAAGGAGGGGAGCCTTTATTGCATTTATGACCCTAACGCGTTCCTTTTTACTGCCTTGTTATACCTTTCAGAGAGATGATTCGAGGAGGCCCTCAAGAGACAACTATGATGTTCCTAATGTTCAATTCGCCTCCAAAAGAAGGTCCCAAACACAAGTACGAAAACTCCCTTCATACAGGTAACTGTTCTTTCTTAAATTGCGTAAATTACACGATTTTTATATCTTTTATTAGGAACATTAGAGAAATGATTCGGAACCACCAGAACCTTTTGATTTCGAAGATGCGCTATGCTCAAGACGTCCTGAAGCTGCGATGAGCTCAAATGGGGCCTACTTACCGCCCCAGGCCAGCGAAATTTTCACTTTGCAAGTCAAGAGAAAGGGAAAAATTCACGACCTTCCTCAGCTCTAGCTTGGAGCATATTAGAAATTTCTTAACAGAGCCACAAAAGGGAGTTTACCTCCATTACAATGTACAATTTTCTTTTGCCTCCAGGAAAACCAGATTTCAGACTTCATCCGTTTCTTTAACTTCATTTTCCCTTAATTTTCTTTAGTTTAAACCGTCCGTTACATAATCAGCAAGCTGCGGTTTCCCCAAAACTTTGGACAAAGAGGATTTAAAGTTGGTGGAGCTGGCGAGAACGTTTTTGTTGGCTGATTGCGGTTTTTGTCGTTTTTTAATAGGAGAAATTATAGGTTTTGTCTTGTCTTGTATAGTACATAACGACATGGCAGTACTAACTTTTGCCTATTGCGCATATGTTTTGCCTCTAAAATGACACTTTGTAAGCTGTGATTCGAAGAAAAAGGCGATAGGAAAGCAGCTAAGGGATCCAAATGTGTTCATTTATTTGGCTTGGATGGAAGTTGAGATTTGCGCGTCGAGGAGATAAAGAATACAAGACTACTGCACGGTGGAATGCAAGGTTTGTTTTGGGGCTGAATTAATCTGTATAAAAAAGGAAAGGTTAACTTCGTTTAGCTTACGATACTGAAAGGTGGGGCTTAGAAATGGGAGTCTATATGACAAGGGAAGGTGGTGTTAAGTTAAATTCCTTTTTATACTTTACGATTACGGCGTGAACTGGAATAGTAAGGCACACAAACTAGCTAGACCTCGATCTGTGCTCGTTTCCTTCGTCATGTTGTTTTTCTCTAGGGAAATGTTTCCATGGAGCAAGACAGGAGATGCGTTTGGCTTTTAGTAATCCCTTTTCTTTCCTATATGGCTTATCAGTTAGCGTTTCGTTTTCCTGAAGAGATTGCGAGTTGAGAGATCAATGGCATGCAGCTTACGACGCTTTTTAACTAAACAGATGTCTTTAAATGTCCTTTTCGTAGAACTAGAACCTTGAAGTTGTTATTGTGCTTTAAAACGCTAAAAATAAACTTTTGGGGTATTTTTGTACGGGATTGTAAGGAGTATTTGAGGAACACAATTGCGGAGAAATACATAACGAAAAACGGTACCTTTATGGGCACTAATGAGGATAGATTTCACATGTCGACGGAAAGTGTGAAGAAACTGACAACTTTGCTTCCAATCCCTCCATGTTCTAGGTCTACACGCGACTGCCGGCAGAAGGGAAAGACTCCAATCCAGAGAATGCACAGCAAGCTGTAGCGTTGCTGGTGTTCCCCGCTCCGCAAGTCAGGACGGTGGCGAGTGTTTGGTATCGCGATTCCTAACTCGACTAGAGTACATATCGATACAATAGTGGGTCAGCGATACCGATTTGAAAAACGAACAAATAAACATTAGAAGACGGATTACCGTTTGTTTTGTGAAGAAAAGTGTTTCTATGAATTGTAGGTTTCTAGATGGATTTTTTGGCGGAAAATAATCTCTGTGGACAGAGTATCCTTAGATTAGTATCGAGAGGAAATGCCACCGTTGCGGAATTGCTAAGATTAAAGGATTTTATTCCTCCAATTTTCAAGTAAATCCTAATAATATGCTAATATTTTCTGGATTCTGATTTATTCTCCTGTGACTACGTCCTAGTTTTACGCTTATATTAATTATTATAATTTTATAATATATTCTTTAACATCTTTTGACGCTTAGATACGATGGCAAGCCGGAGTTGAGCAAATACGGCGATATTATATGCGATTTTCGCTATTTCAAGACGCAGGATGCCTTCGAGAGCGCAATTAGCGGGAACTCGGTAAGTCTAAGTGTATTCCTAACGTTTTGTGTTTGTTCGCGCTCTTAAGCGGCAATATTTATTAGGTTTTACAAGATTTAGACGAAGAACTACGGGAAAACTACTTGGAAGTGTTAACCCGCTTCTACTTAGCCTTTGAAAGCATCCATAAATTCGTTATGGACCTTAAGATCTTCCTGTCAGACCTGGAAGAAGGCGTTTACATCCAACAAAGCTTAGAAACTGTCCTCTTAAACGACGACGGCAAGCAGTTGATGGTAACTCGCTTTTCAATTCAATACACTAAACTTTTTCTGCTTTAAAATACACTTTAAAATGTCTTTCCTGCTGTTTTTCAGAGTGAGGCGCTCTATTTGTACGGAATAATGTTACTAGTAGCCGATTATTACATCGAAGGCTCGGTCCGCGAGCGTATGCTGGTGTCCTATTACCGTTACTCAGCCCATAAAGCCAGTCTTGAAAGCCGAGTGGATGACGTCTGCAAGCTTTTGAGGACCACCGGTTTCAGTAAAGGAGCCAAACGGCCGCCCAATTATCCAGAAGATTATTTCAGGTCACTTTCCTCTCCAATCCATTTTTTTCCCTTTATTCTCCCATTTTTTCTTCAGTTTTTTAAAGATCTAAGGATGAATTATTGTATTTTTCAATCTTCCTTTTTCCTCCCCGTCTAGGCGAGTATCGATCGATCCCACCTACGTGGACATGATCTTGGGCCAGTTAAGAACCGACGATGTATACCATCAAATCAAAGCTTATCCAGTCCCCGAGCACCGGAGCACAGCTTTAGCTAATCAAGCAGCCATGCTCTACGTGTGTTTATATTTCGCCCCGGAAATCCTCCATAACCAAACGGCTAAAATGCGCGAAATTGTCGACAAGTACTTCCCTGATAACTGGGTAAACACGATTTCAGTCCATTTGTTTTTTTTTTATTTCTACAATTTTCCACAATTATACCTAGTTTACTGGATTTTTTTTCGTTAGGTGATTGCATTGTATATGGGAATGACGGTCGATTTGGCGGACGCGTGGGAACCGTATAAAGCGGCTAAATTGGCATTATCAAACACATTAGAAGCATCGAATGTGAAGGATTATGCTTCTCGTTGCGCCACGAAGATTGAGGTTTATTGGATTTTATAATTTTATCGTTAATTTCAATCATTTAAAACTCTCTTTTGGGTCTCTGGCATTAGAAACTAATTCCCCAGACACGACAACTGCTCAAAGAAGGAGTACTGACCCAAGACAGTCTTTTGGACAACGTGAATAAGGTTATGAACTTGGTACGGGAATGTAATGTGACGCTGCGGTGGATTCTGCTTCATTCGTACCCTTCCTTGGGTAATTTCCAAGGCTTTAAGCCCTATTCCATTCCCTAAATTGGAGTTTTTGTTGTGATTTAGGACCCGAGAGCAGTAACAATAAGCGAGTGAAACAGTTGAAAGATTGGGTAATTACCGAGGCGAAATACAGCCCTGCGAGCGTGTTTGAATTACTGTTAAACACGGCGCAATTTGAATTGCAAGTGCGGGACATGTTCCGGAAATTGCTGGAAGAGAAGCACAATAACTGGCAGAAATACAAGACAGAATGCGTGGATCGGATGGAAGACCTGGCTGACGTATTCAGTGGGACCAAACCCTTAACTCGCGTTGAAAAAAATGGTAAATTTTCGATTACCACCCAATTCCCTATTCCTATTTTATTTCTATTTTACTTATTTATTTATTTTTCTTCTTATTATTTTTTTTCATTATTTTCTTGGGAAATAGAAAGTTTGCAGGTGTGGTTCAGGGAAACGGGAAAGCATATCGATTCGCTGAATTATGAAGATGGCCCTGGCTCCGGGAGGAAGATGGTGCAGTTAATTCAAGCTTTGGAAGAAGTACAAGGTAGTTTTGAATATTTAATGGACATGAATCAGTCTTTGGGAGAGGAAAGTTTTAATTGATTTTTTTATTTTTAGAGTTCCATCAGTTGGAAAGTCAGCTGCAAGTGAAGCAGTTTCTGGTGGATACACGCAAGTTTCTGCACCAGATGATAAGAACTGCGAATATTCGGGAAGATTTTCTCATTAATTTACAAATCGTCTCGGATCTAAGCTATGCGTGGCTGCTCATTGACTCTTATACGCCCCATATGCAAAGCGCCATACGATTAGATGCGTCTCTAGTGGGCCAATTACGGGCTACCTTCTTGAAAGTAATCTTTAATTTTTTAAACACTTTTATTTCATTCTAATTCGATATTTTTTATGTAAATAGTTGTCTTCAGCGTTGGATTTGCCGTTAATGAGGATCAACCAAGCTAAAAGCGCAGATTTGGTATCTGTTTCGCAATATTATTCGTCGGAATTGGTCGCGTATATCCGACAAGTATTGCAAGTCATTCCCGAGACGATGTTTGGACTTTTGGAGCAAATTATCCGGTTACAAACCTCCGTCATCAAAGACATGCCCACGCGATTGGATAAGGAGAAAATGAGAGAATTCGCACAGTTTGAGGAGCGTTTCCAGGTATAATTTACTTCATCGAGTATTTGTTAAGCGTCCGGAGCACACGATTATGTCTGGAATTGATTTAGGTGGCGAAATTGACCCACGATATCTCGGTGTTCACACAAGGGATTCTAGCCATGAAGACTACCCTGGTGGGAATTGTGAGATTGGACCCTAAACAATTATTGGAGGATGGGATACGCAAGGAATTGGTCGGACAAGTGGCGCGAGCGTTGCATAACAGTCTAATCTTTACTCCCAAGACGAAAGTATATAATTTATCAAGTTAAATTATGAAAAATTTTCCAAAAGACAAAAAATTTTAACGAAAATTTCCCAAAAGACGAAAATTTTAACGAAAAATTTCCCAAAAGACGAAGTAAATTGCTATCAGATTATTGATAAATTAGTAGGAAATTTTTTACATCGCTTGCTATTCGTCGTTATTATTATTGTACCATTAACTTTCTACTAATTATCATTAATTAATTAAATCTCGATTCAGTTTTCTTGTATTTTATGGATATTTTTTTTGTATTTTCAGGGAAATGAGATTGCAGTCAAACTGAAAGCATTGAAGGAAACCATGCAAGGGTTCAGGACGTCTTTCCAATACATTCAAGACTATGTAAACATCTACGGATTGCGCATGTTCCAGGAAGAAGCTTCTCGTATTATTGCCTTTAGTGTGGAGCAAGAGTGTAATACGTTTATGCGCATGAAAGTGAGTTATTAGTGCATTCATTGGACTTTTTGATGCAATTTTAATTCAGTTTAATGGAATTCTTTAATTTTGTCTTAAGGTGATGGAGTGGGAGAGCAAGTACCAATCAAGGGCGATTCCTATACCCAAATTGCCACCGACAGACTTACAATCTGTCACGTTTATGGGAAGATTAGCCAGAGAGCTTTTAAGGATTACAGAACCAAAGTAAAAAAGGAAGAAAAAACTTAAACTTGTTTTCTAATTCTTGTTGTTTTTCTGGGAATTCAGAAGCTGCGTTTTTGTGAGCCAGCGAAATGCATGGTACGATACCAAAAGCCAAAGTGAAGTAGCAAGTTTGAGACTCTTGGAAGATATTCATGAAGCTTTGGGAACTTGTGGATTAGCTGGCTTAGATAGACTCTTTGGGTTTATGCTCGTTCATGAATTAAAGGTATGTTCATTCTTTAATTTCCATTTGGGGGTTGAGCGGGAACTTTCTAGGCTCTTTTGGCGGTCTTGGAAAAGGATTTTGGGAAGGATTTGGCCTCGGCAGATCTGTTGAGCGCCTTGGATCAAGCATTACAGCCTTATTCGAAAATTATAAGTAGGATTTTCGTTTTTTTCTCTTAAAAGGAATAAACTTGTCTAAAAGCTTGATATTTTACCTTCTAGGCCAAGTAAATCGCATGTATAGCAGTCTGATAGGCCGTAATGCTAAAGTTTGGAGTAATTTGGTGGAATCCTTGATGAAAATTGGTCAACTGCAGTTACTACGACGACTTTGTAGCTTGAAACTACATTCAGCGGCGAAAGACAACTCCAAACAACTGTTAGCAGCGTTGGAAATGTTTAATACGTAAGTTGTTCGTTATATTATGCGTTTTTAAGTATTATAAGAAGTATTAAGTGTAAGAAGAATAGGAATGTAATAAGGATTGTTTTTGCAGAGTTTTGTTGGCTAAAGTGACGAATGGAGAGTGCGATAGCGAAAGCCAAGTCTTGACCGAAATAGTCCCGTACTTGGATTGGGCCGGATTGGATTTTCCATTGGAGAAAGTGTATATCAAAGCGAATGAATATGAGGTCCCTCATATCGCGCTGGTTTTGGCACTTGGTGTGGTGTCCGTTTTGCCGAAATTGTCTTATATGAAGAATTTAAGTGAGGTTTCTGTCATTCTTGTGGTTTGGGAGTTCTAATAGGTGGGTTTTCTGGGGATTTTATAGGTTTGTTTATGGCGAAAAGGAGTCAAGAGGGCTTAGATGGAGTGTCTTTGTTGCTTGGATTGGGAACTGTTTGCCGCCAATTGGGGCAGTCGTGCGTCCAGCAAGTTCTAGTCTATTTGAGTCAGTATTGGAAGTCGCATATTGAGATTACATTTGGGTAATATATTTGAAAGAATAATTCGTAGTTTGTTGTGAACAGATTGAGGTAAATGTGGCGTTGATTCTTTTGCAGGGCCAAGGATAGTAAAGCAGATCTACCTAATGAGGTTTCGACGCTATTGGCTGTTTTGTTGTATGCTTGCCAACGGTGGGAATTACCGGTTGGGCTGCGAGACGAGATTTATGACAGATTGATTAACTTCCAAGTGTGCCTTACCTGATTGTTCAGTTTACGTTTTCAAGATACAAGAATTTTCTATAATGGTCGTTTTTCGTTGATTTAATTAGTAGTAAATAATGTTTAGACGCAGTTAATTAACTGAGTTTAATTAACTGAGTAATATTAACTGAGTTTTACTCAGTTAATATGCATAAATAACATGAATAAAATTATATCGTTTCATTTTGAAACCCTACTCCCCCAAGGAGTCAGACCGGCAATAACTTTCTTAAGAAAGATGGTGGCCCTTAAAAGGGCCGTTGGGGAGAAATGCCGTGGAAAGAAGAAACTGTCTAGGCTTTCTTTTCAGTTTTCTTAGGCAGCAACACGGCTTGGATGTTGGGGAGCACACCGCCCTGGGCAATAGTAACGCCGGATAGGAGCTTGTTCAACTCTTCGTCGTTGCGGATGGCCAACTGCAAGTGACGGGGAATGATACGAGACTTCTTGTTGTCACGCGCTGCATTGCCAGCCAACTCCAAGACTTCGGCAGCCAAGTACTCCATGACAGCAGCCAAATAAACGGGAGCACCTGCTCCTACACGCTCGGCATAATTGCCTTTGCGAAGCAAACGATGGATACGACCGACGGGGAACTGAAGACCGGCACGGTTAGAGCGAGACTTGGACTTGCCCTTAACTTTGCCACCTTTGCCGCGACCAGACATGTTGAAAAGTTGAAACAAACGCTTGAAACGGGTAACACTCGGCCCACCTTTATACTCTTAGCTTCGGGCTCCCGAAGGCCAGCACTCGCTCCCCCCACCAGCCAATCACGCATCGGGAAAGCTATGGCTGGTTTTCAGGAGGAGTCTGTTGGAGCTATATAAAAGTATCGTGGCTAACGACACTCTTAGTGTTCCAACATGCCTCCTAAGACAAGCGGTAAAGCAGCGAAGAAGGCCGGCAAGGCTCAAAAAAACATTTCGAAGACCGACAAGAAGAAGAAGCGCCGCAGGAAGGAGAGCTACGCAATCTACATTTACAAAGTGCTCAAGCAAGTTCACCCCGACACGGGCGTTTCCAGCAAGGCCATGAGTATCATGAACAGCTTCGTCAACGACATTTTTGAGCGCATTGCGGCGGAAGCTTCCCGTTTGGCTCACTACAACAAACGCTCGACCATCACCAGTCGGGAAATTCAGACGGCCGTTCGTCTGCTTTTGCCCGGCGAGTTGGCTAAGCACGCCGTCAGTGAAGGCACGAAAGCCGTCACCAAGTACACTAGCTCTAAGTAGAAGCTTCTCTTGTAGAAGTTCCCTTGACGAATACCCAACGGCCCTTTTCAGGGCCAAGCAAATTCCTTGATGAAAGTTTGGTTCAAACTGCTTGTTGTCTTGGTGGTCTTTCCGAAACGAATAGACAATGTTAAGGTTGTTTGAAAACGTTTACTCTTCGAGATTTTGATTTTGAATATAAAATGTTTTTGATTTGAATATAAAATGATTACCTCAACAAGAAGCGGCCTTATTAAGTGAGCATGAGAAAGATTGCATATGCCAACGGCAATTCCACGGAGAATGTACACTTGTAGACTGGTTTGTCTTCACGCTGTCCCTTAAGCTTCGTGCCCACTGGCAGTCAAATTGAGTCAGTCTCAGTCACGAAATGGCTTGACTGAGGGAGTGGTTTGGGCTCTGTTTTGGCTGACTGAGATAATTCAAATGAAATTGAATTGATGACCCTTGACGGATTGACTGATCCTGAAAGGAACACATTGCCAAGAAATGTTGTATGAAAAACATGCATGAAACTTTGTTATTTGATTATTAATATAATAAATAAATACTGTTAAAGACATACGAATTAACTGTATTTGCTCTGAAATGTTTTAGTTGCAGAGAAAGCAACGCAGCGGGTACGCCATGTTTTCGTTTGTTGTGTTTTACTACAGAAATGTAGCGCTGAGCTCAAGTTGCTTTCTTGCTTCAAATTGCTTTCTCTACTCAATTTGACTGCCAGTGGGCACGAAGCTTTAGACTCCAAGGTACAGTACAATCAATCTAGTAGCCGTTCATCCCACTAAAAATCCATACACGACTAGAATAAAAACGGCCTCTTTATAACCAGTCACCCCAAACTAACCACAAAGAAGTGTTTTCCATTACACGAGTACTCGTAGCGTTGTTCCGGCCTGTCTGGATAGTGAAGGGGTTCCAGTTTGAGACCCACTTGGCCGCCCGTTAAAGACCAAGTGGTCCTACTTTTAGAAAAGCCCTTTACAAAAAATGATTACGGTTACAAATCCTATATGCTCAACAAATAACCATACATTTGATTTGTAAGCTTTCGGGATATAAATGTTGGCCCTGAAAAGGGCCGTTGGGGTTGGTCAGATGGCGAAAACAAACAAAATTTTAACCGCCGAAACCGTACAAAGTGCGGCCCTGGCGTTTCAAAGCGTAGACAACGTCCATAGCGGTTACCGTCTTGCGCTTGGCGTGCTCGGTGTAAGTAACGGCATCACGAATGACGTTTTCCAGAAACACTTTGAGAACACCCCGAGTTTCTTCGTAGATGAGACCCGAAATACGCTTGACACCGCCCCGGCGAGCCAAACGGCGGATAGCAGGCTTGGTGATGCCCTGGATGTTATCACGCAACACTTTACGATGGCGTTTTGCACCCCCCTTGCCGAGTCCTTTGCCTCCCTTACCGCGACCAGTCATGATGAGAACGAGTGTTTGAGAATGGTACTAGGGCCTTTGAGTGATTCCGATATAAGAGCCATGTAGCGTGTTGAACCAGCAAGCCAGACGGCAAGGCTGAAGGCGAGACCCAGCCAATGGGCAGAAGCCAGGATACTGCTGGTCGGGCGCGTGGGTATATATTAGGATAAGACTCTGTTCGAAGGACACACTCGTTTTGGAATCCGGCGTTTTCCCAGTATACCCCGCTGTAACTTCAGACCATGGCGCGTACAAAGCAGACGGCTCGCAAATCAACGGGAGGCAAAGCCCCGAGAAAACAGCTGGCTACTAAAGCCGCCCGTAAAAGCGCCCCAGCCACCGGTGGTGTGAAGAAGCCCCATCGTTACAGGCCTGGCACGGTTGCCCTCCGTGAAATTC
>RJJA01000757.1:615-12089 GCA_003724045.1 Lepidurus arcticus | reverse complement strand
AGAAGGAAAACCATGGAAACTCTGTTGAATGTATACAAACACCGCCATCTTTGTGGAAAAATCTACTACTGGCGCCCCCCTTTACTCTACACGCATCCAGTGTTCTGGAACGGTTGAACGGTTCCGTTCAATTGAACGGAACGGAACGATGTTTTGGCCCGTTCCTCCCGTTCCGGCCTAAGCCGTCTATTGGCCGTAGTGGGAAACTGTGAAATTCTCCCCAGGGTGTTTTATTATTCTTAATTAATTTTAGCTACACAGTATCTCTTAGTGATATTTTATTTAACAGTTACTTTCAGTTATTTATCATTTTAGATAGATAATAGCACAAATAATTCGGATTTTATTCTTATTTTAAATTTCCCGCTTCCTTGTGATAAATGAAGCCATTAGAAATCGATTATAAATTAGAAATCGACTATTTCCCCCCGATATCTAGTAATCGATTTTTATATCGGACCGGAACGGCGAGAGCTCGCCAGAGGAACGGAATGAACGCTGTTCCGAAAAAAACGACCGTTCCAGAACACTGCACGAATCGCAGCATAGCCATGCCCTATCCATAGTGTATATGATCTAAGGGCCTTGTTCCCGAAACGAACTGTTTTGGTTACAGACTCACGAGCGGCGGTCACAGCTATCACAGCTAAAAAATACGATAACAGAAAATATTTCCGGGTAGTCCAAGAAATCCAAGACTCGCTTTTAAAACATAAAAAACAAGGGAGAAATATACATATACAATGGATACCAGGGCATGAAAGGATAGCCGGAAACGAAAAAGCAGACTTAGCAGCCAAACTCGGAAGGGACACAGACTGTCAAAACGAACGGGGTTTGACAAGTACAGAATTAGTTCGGTATTCAAAGAAAAAAACGAGCAAAGGATAAGCAGATACGTAAAACAAGAATCACAACAAATCTTATGGTACAACGCGCACGAAGACTAAAACCCCTTCCATGGTTAGACCACCCCAACAGATGAATCACAGTAGCTTTGCTAAGAGTAAGATGCAACCATGCTAAGGTGGGAACATGGATGCATAGATTTCGTCTTAAAGACACGGATAACTGTGACGGGTGTGGAATGAGAAACGATACGGTTGAGCATAAATTGTTACATTGCACAGAATATGCACATGAAAGAAATATCTGGAAAATGAAAGTAGAAAAAATGAAAGTGGATTTTGAACTAGAAAACTTACTGGGCTTTGGAAATATAGAACAGGAGAGGCAGTTTAAATTGAGGAACCTACTAGTGGAGTTTTTAAAGAGGACAAAAATCATTGACATAGTTTTTTAAAAAAAGGAATGGTAGTGGTGACGGGACTAGTAAATAATTATGCACGCCCACTCCAATCAACATTTGTAAAGTCCAAAGACAATCCAAAGAACCATCTATCAATTTGAAAGCAGCAGGCGACAATGCACCCGGTAGATGGCGCGGATCGACTTTAAACGACAAAAAGAAGAACTGTTTTGGTAAAGGGTTACTTCGCTAGGTGACAGCATGTACTGGTTGAAAATGAGGGAAAATCTTGCCCGGAAACGCGACAACTAGTTATGTGTGCGAGCAGTCGAAAATCGTTTATGTTTGTAAAGCCAAAACGACACGTGGTTGTTTCTTCAAGTTACTGGTTTCTTTTCAAGAATGAATAATTCAGCGGCCTTTTATGAGTATATATTAAAAGAGAAATGGCCCTCGAATGAAAGTTGCGCATTTCTCAAGTGTTCTATCAACACAATTCCCTTTTCAGTCAACACCGCAACCGATCGCGTAACACAGGTTAGCTACAATTAAAAAATAAATAAAAAAGTTCTTGAGTTGTAATCATTATCCCGTTTTTGTAGAGCAAACAGGCGAGTCAGATCGTCGCAGTAATTAACTCCAGTCTCAATAACCCCCAAAAAAGGTTATTTTCTCCCCTTCAATAGTGGGAAAGCTTATTTATTATTATTTGTTTCCATGAATAGGCTGGATGGCGCATGGTTATTATCGGTCTTGTTGCCTCAATGTTCTTGGGATGTATTTGTTGAAAACTCGGTGTCTTGGGCCCTGCAGCTTCTTCGGGCCATACAAAATAGCGACGATGATCAGTTAACTTGTATTGCAGCCAAAGTCTTGAGTATAGGAATTACTCTGATAAAACTTCCAAAAATCTTTCTTAGCTCAGACTTAATTTTAATGTATTCAGGCCAGATTGTGAAAGCTACGGAGCAATTTCCTGATGTCTCGCGGCAATTTAGCTCCAGCATTGCCCAGCAATTGGCTTCAGCACTGACCGACGCCAAGTTCCTCACCAGAACGGCGTGTTTGTCGGATGTTTTTCATTGCCTCTGCTCTCTGATGGAGCGTTACCACGGTCCCTGTGGCACTGCCAAAGTGAATTTAACAACTCTTGATTCCTTTTCGGTTCATTAATTTTTTCGCTGCTCTTTTTGTGGTTGTCTATAGGCCTCCATAGAGAAATTCCTATTAAGCCTGTTGGACAAAAGCTTCCCGCTCGCCCAATTGGACTTGTTAGCCTCGGCTTTATCTTTATTACCACAGCTCGGCGGAGGAGGAGTGCAAGGGATAGCGCACAAAACGAATTGGGCTTTACACATGTCGCAGTTGATTGGTTCGGCCCAGGAAAGTTTAAGTGAATTGTTCGAAGGGCGCTTTGAATTAGAAGTACTTTCCTTTCATGTCAAATCTTCTCCTTATTAAATCCAATTCTCGTGCATCGGATATAGCCGTATCCGCTTAGGCCCGAAACGCTTGCTCTACCACGAGTTGTGGATTCGGATCCGTTCCAGCGTTTCTTGGCTTTAAAACAGCGCTTCTGTAACGTGGTTCATTGCTTGGCCAAATGCTTGAGGTAGGTTTCGTGCTATATCCTTTTTTGCGTTGTTAGCTAAATAGACTTTAATAGTATGCCATATACCACGGTCAAAATGGTTCCTTCCGAGGAAATCTCATCCCTGATTGTTCGCACATTGCTGGTCCAGCCCAAGGTGTGTGCTGGCAAAGGTCTCGAAGGTGATTACTTGGCCGCTTTGCTGCCCGATTTGCACATGAGTGCTCTCCGCCTAATGCCAGCTCTGGCTGCTGCGCTGAAAAGCTGTCTGGCTTCCGAAACCAATCTGTGGTGGCAGATATGGGCCCATACTTTGCAATGGACACAGCCTAGCAAGCGTTCTATGGGGCAAGAACGAGCCTATGGGTAAAACAGTCCTTCTCAAACTGTTTTCCAAGTTGTAATAATGCATCTTTTTTGGTTAGGAAATTACGATCAGTGGTCTATGAAGTGGCGGTGTGGTGTATGAAGGCTCGGAGTGTCGTGTGCGTCCCTAATCGTTGGACACAACAGCTGCTAGTACAAGCCCTGTACGACACTTGTACTGAAAAGGATGCTGTCCAGCTTCAAGTATAATTGATTATGACGCTGGGTATGGCTGTTCCCTACTAATGGATTTCGTGTAGGCATCTGCTCATACCTCTGGCCCATCTCCCAGCAAAAAGAAACGCGGGGCAGAAGTAACTCACGTGTCTTCCCTCCGACAAAAGATTGACGCCACTGCCAACAGCCTAGTTTGTGAAGCCGCGTTGAAGTTTCTCGCAGTGGGACTGGCCACTTCTAGCAACCTGCTTGGGCCCTTGCAGTACCAGGTAGAGCGCTTTCATTGATGTGGGCGATTTGGTAATGCGGTTGATTTACTATAGAGCATCCAATCCCAAGTTCTGTCCATTCTGGAGGATATGAAGCGGAGCCCAGGCACGTTTTGCATTCCTTATGCTAGCGTGCCGTGCCGGAAAGGGCTTTACGACGTAGTCAAAAACCTTCTTCTCTTCTCCCACCCCAACGTCAAATCACCTCTGACCCAAGTCCTGGACATACTAAGCCATGGAATGCGTGATGCCGACATTCAAGTACTTTCTTATTGTTGTTGTTATTATTTACTTATGCAATTGAACGCTTTGGCAGGTGAGTTTCTTGTGCGAAGAAATCATGGCCATTGCAAGAGTAAGAATCCATCCGTCTGGTCCTTCATGGAATTTTTCAGCGAGCGAATCGCCATCTGCCCCGCCAAAACCATCCATCAATACCATTGATAACGGCAATGACAATGAAATGGAAGAGGATAACTTTCCCGTTGCACCATACTCGCAGATAACCCCAGAAGCTGCTGCAAAAATAGCAACAGCAGCGGAAGTACCTGTGGTAGTGGACATAGCGAATGATACCTACGAGGAAGCCCGGCGCCCTGATAGTACTGTTAGGCTTCACTTATCTCCGGATAGTAAGGAAAACAGTGTGCTGCAGTTGGAAGAGAGCGACGAAGAAGAAAATGAAGACGTCCTGTTTGAGGAGGAAGTTCTGGTTTTGGAAGGGCCGCCCAGAGCTTCCCCTGTAGGAGCAATGACTCGAAGGGAGGTTTCTGTCAAGCACGCGTCGAACCAAGAGCCTGTTCCCCCCCAGCCTGAAAGCAAACTGATTCAAGTAATCGAAAGTTTTACCTTATCCGGTATTAATAGTCATTCTCGCTTTCTTAGGAGCAAGTGGAGTCTGTGAGTGAAGAAGTGGAATTAATGCTGGCTTCCTTTGTGGACGATAATTCGTCGCCTGTCCCAACCGATTAAGCCCTTTTCTCTTCATTGGAAAACGAATTCGAATACACATGGCAGGCCTTGTTACAAGGTCTGCGTTTTTCGTCATCAAAATTGTAAGTATTTTATTGCACAAGTTCGCATGGACCAATTCTGTAAAACGGCAAACAACAAAAAACAAACATGGTACCCAAATTGTAAAAAAGTAGAAAAACTGTCAGGCTGCTCTTATAACTTTTTACATGTACTCGAATTGGTGTTTTGAAAGGTCTTTGAATGAAGCCAAAATTTCTCCAATTCTCTGCGCAGCCTCAAAGCGGTCCATCTCATGATCATGCATCGCCGGATCTTTGCACGTTTGCAGCAGCTTCGTAAAATCGGGGTATTTCTGCAGGATCTCGGACGGAGGATCGTATAATAACCCTTTCGGGAAATTAATACTGTACGCGTCTGGCGCCAACAAACCCTAGCGTTACACAAAACAAAAAATTCCGTTATAGTACAGCAAAAAGTAAGACGAACGCAGCTATACATGGCACAAGGCGTGGATGTTGTGATCCGACGTCAAATGGGTACACAATTCCTCTTCAATATAGCCGAATCCTTCCGAGGAATTCCAGCTTTCTTCTTTCCATGGCTTATCCCAGTCTCCTATACGCTCTATAAAACGAAGAGAGAAAAAAAATACAGGAAGTAAATCAACCACTTGGGAGAAAGCTCTAAACGTTACCTTTCCGGACCAGGTTCTTATCCACCAGAATGATGTTTCCAGCGTCGATAATCTTGACACGCCCTTCGGAATCAACTGCTAGGTTGTTTTCGGTTACGTCCGACCAGTACAAGGAAAAGTCTTGATTTCTACTGGTCAGATTCCTGGCCAAATCCAGCAACTCGAGTGCCAAACTGGCTCGCCGAGTAAAGTTGGCACCAGCAAAGTTCGCTAGAGATGTTTCCACGCGCTCTTCCATAACGACTCGTCCACAGGCACCTCGGTATTTGGGAAAAGGCCATCCTGCTGCTGCTGGAAAGGCTTGCAAAAGAAGCGGCTCCGGGTTGATGAGCAGCACGGTCAGGACGTTATTCAAGACAGCTAGCCGGTTCTGACCGAAATTGTACTCGTACACGCGATCGACAATAAAATCCATGGCTGCTGAGGATAGGCAAGTCAGCAAATTGCTGCCTCGGTCTTGAGCGAGGTTCCGTTGGATCAAATCTTGCTTCAGTTGGGTCACATTCAGGTATTCTTTAACCACTCCGGATTCGGCGCCTACCATTTGATCAGCTTGGAATTCCGTGCGCATGTACGCTTTCAACAAGAAACGTATCGCTAAACGAACGCGGGTTTCATCGGCGGTGGCGTTGGCCAAAGCAAGGATGGTCTCGTCCAATTTCTGCAAGTCGGAAGAGCTGCCTAGTTTCTTTAAAACGATGTTCTTGTCTTTGTAGCGCCCAAAGAACACATTTTTCGTGTTGACCATTTGAAACGCAGTCAGTTGAGACCAGCCGTTGAGCTGGATCTTTCCTGCCATCATCGCCGGGCACTTGTTGACGCCATAGCATGCTGGACATTTTTTCAAGTCGAGCAAGTCTTCCCCAGTCACATCCACGTACAAAGGTTGCGAAAGGTTCATCCGGTAAATTGTGCAGCACATGGACAGAGCACAAATGAGACTTAGGCCATACGCGGTCCATTTTCTAGATCTCTGTCTTCTGACTTCCATGGGATCGGCCTCGAACGCTGCGAACGACTTACTATTTGATAGCAAAAACATTTTAATTTATTTATGATTTATGAGGGGTAATGGTGCGATTTACGTACATATCTTTCGTAGCTCTTGGCGCTTGGTTATAGCAATCCCTTGGTTGACAACAAAAGGAAGCACGCGCAGATATCTTGACGGACGACATTGGATTCCAGCTTATCTCTTCGAGCGACAAACGAATCCATTAAAAAACTACGGTATCCAAACCTATACTCCGTTCATTTATAGACAATTGAAAAGATTGCCGATACTTAATTTGTGCAGAAATTACCTTATTATTCACAAGTAGAGTAGCCGCTGCAACTCTTACAGGCGGCACACTAGCTGGGGTGAGGTCACTTGACCTTACGTTGACCTCTTCTAAGAAAACTGTCTTTAATTTTAAGCCGCAGGGATTTGTTTACAGTCACTCGCGCTCTTATCTCTGTTTTCGTATTCATGTTCATCGAGGTTACCGCTTGAAGCAGCACCATCGCGTGTAAATATTGCAACTTCTAAGCTGAGCCTTATTCTTCAATGGAGACTTTGCTACTAGCTGAAAATCCGATTTCTCGAATTGGATTTCCCGACTTCTGGCTTCCGATCTTGGTTATTGTAATGGCGCATGGATTTTGTTTTACTTGTGATTATTGACCAATCTGCTTTAGTTTGATGAAATATAAATTTATGACGGTGTTTGAATTGTGGTAACGGTTCCGTGGATAAACTCTAAACCAGAAGAAAAGCTACCTTGTTTTTGATTTGTCATCAATCATAGCCGAAGAGGTATCAACCAAACCCAAACCAAAGTTCAACTTTGTATTAATACCACCCCTTTCCTCGAAAGAAACGGGGGTAAACCGAACCATTACCTCTTGAAGTTTTGGAAGTTTATTAGACGCAGCTAATTTTGATATCATGGCTGACCAGGCCAAAGGACGCATAGTCAATTTCAAGAACAAGGGGAAAGATCAGGATGTAAGTTCAAGAATGCTACCTTCAAGAATGCTGTTTGTATACCCTCTCTTTTCATACAGGAAATGCGAAGAAGAAGGAATGAAGTAACGGTGGAACTTCGGAAAAATAAGCGGGAAGAAACGCTCCAGAAAAGGAGGAATGTTCCGGACTCAGAATCCACAGACGAGGACGAGGCAGGAGACCGGGCGTTGACAGTTCAGACCTTGGAAAGGTTGGTCAAAGATGCAGCTTGCGATGATCTGGCCGTCCAGTTGGCCGCCGTGCAATCGGCACGTAAACTCCTGTCGTCGGACCGGAATCCTCCCATTGATGCTTTAATTAACAGTGGCATTCTGCCAGTCCTGGTGCGTTGCCTGGAAGCTCGGGACAAGTAAGAACTGATTGGTTCATTGTTTTCCCTCACCGATTGCTCAAAAAAGCCTTAACACTTTTGTTCTAAAAAAACCCGGCTCTGTAGCCCTACCCTCCAGTTTGAAGCTGCTTGGGCTTTGACCAACATTGCTTCAGGGACTTCTGCTCAGACCCAAGCTGTGGTGGCTGCTGGTGCTGTACCCCTTTTCCTGATGCTTCTACATTCACCCCATCCTAACGTGTGTGAGCAGGCAGTCTGGGCTCTAGGTAACGTGTAAACTGTTTGGGATTGGGGCTGAATCGAAATGGGCTTATTCTTCTTTTTTTTTCACGCAGGCAACATAATTGGAGATGGGCCTGTTTTGCGGGATTATGTTATCAATTTGGGTGTCGTCCAGCTTTTGCTGCAGTTTGTACAGACGGATATTCCTTTGTCTTTCCTCCGGAACGTGGCCTGGGTTATCGTCAATTTGTGTCGCAATAAAGACCCACCCCCGCCTCCGCAAACTATCCAAGAGCTTCTACCTGCTCTTTTCAAGCTTATTCATCATTCAGATATCAATGTAACCTGTCTTTATTGCCTCATTAAACTTGAGAGTTCATTTTTGGAAGCCGTAGATTCTGGTGGACACTGTCTGGGCTTTGAGTTACCTTACGGACGGAGGGAACGAGCAAATTCAATTGGTTATTGACGCCGGTGTTGTACATAAACTAGTACCTTTGTTGTCCCACAAGGATGTTAAGGTAAAAAAAAAACTGCTTGGAAAAGCTTCCTACGATTTTCGGTCGTGCGTATTCTTATTTACTTTTGTATTCAAAAAGGTCCAAACCGCTGCATTGCGTGCTGTGGGCAATATTGTAACGGGTACGGATGCTCAAACGCAGTGCGTCCTCAACTGTGATGCCCTGTCTCACTTTCCAGCCCTATTGACACATCAAAAGGAAAAGATTAACAAAGTGAGTTGTGTTCTAGAATCCTTGCTAATTCCATTGAATTTTTTTTATCGCCATTTCAACATCAGGAAGCTTTGTGGTTCTTGTCGAATGTAACGGCAGGCAACCAAATCCAAGTCCAAAATGTAATAGATGCGAGTTTGGTGCCCCTTGTCATCCAACATTTGGTTCGAGTAAGTAGTGCACTTTATTTTCTATGTAAATTTTTATTTTCTTTGTTTTCTTTTCAAGGGTGAGTTCCAGACACAAAAGGAAGCAGCTTGGGCCATCACGAATTTAACCATCAGCGGTTCATCAGCTCAGGTAACTTACCTGATCCAAGCCGGTGTTTTGTCGCCTTTTTGCGCCCTGCTGTCGTGTAAAGATTCTCAAGTCATCCAAGTGGTATTGGATGGAGTGCATAATATGCTAAAGATGGCCGGCAGGGAAGCTGACAGTGTGGCAGCTATGATTGAAGAATGCGGCGGGTTGGACAAAATCGAAGCACTTCAGAATCACGACAATATGGAAATCTATAAGCTGGCATTCGATATCATCGAGCAGTACTTTTCGGAAGACGTAAGCTCTTTTTATCGATTTATGAACGGGAGCCGGTATTGAACGTCTGGTTTGTCTTTTATTCAACAGGGTATTGAGGATCCCAATCTATTACCAGAGACAACCGAAGAAGGCTTTCACTTTGACCCTAATTCTTCCTTACCTGATCGAGGTTTTCACTTCTAAGTCGTTTTCAGCGCCACACGTGCTTATTTCTTTTTTTGAAATTGTGTGGAGTACCTCTTTTTTCTCCTTTTGGTTACGCAGCAGTGAGCCGAGAGAGTTTTTGGTGAGTGGCCTAACGAATTGGTTGTAGCTTTGGTCATTGCAGCAGTTGTGCCTGACACAATAGCCGAATTAGGTTTGGGTATAACTTCTTTCTTTACCGCAGAAAAGGAGCCTTTTTGGAAATTGATAACGTTTCAACCACACAGCTCTATGCGATATACTGGCGTAGTCATTTCTTTTTTGTTTTGTCTTTTTTTTTGGCCTGACGCTTTCTTCCCTGTCCCTTTCCATTTACACAAATGGTTTCAAAAGAAACTTCAGTAACTGACACATTTTAGCAAACCTTACTAGAATGTATAATACACTTATTCGGTCTGTCAAACACAGGCTAACCTGGATTATTCAGCAGCGAAGTTGGAAACCCCCCGTGTATTGAGACACAAGCGATACTCTACTACAGACAAAGCATGAGACCCAGCAATCTAATTTACACCCCGCGGAATACAAGCCACATTACACACTAAGCAGAAGAAGACCAGTCCTTCCAACCACCAGGAAAGTGTCTTGCTCTAAAAAAAAAAGTACCGGGGTAGAGAAGAAGCTATCAAAAGGCTACTATCATGGTACTCACTCGGTGAATCCCATATCTCTGGCCAGTTTGAGGGCTTTGGTACTCCGAATGCCGGCCATACAGGAGAAGACGATTTCGGAATCCAGATCTGGTTTTTCTCTTCCAAATTTTGCGCGAAACGCATCGCAGGATAATTGTAGTGTTGCACCCAGCTCCGGAACTGCCTCACACCCAAATGTATACAGTCTTAGTGTGTCGGTAAAGCAAAAAGATGTAAAACTTTTACGTGGGATATTGATGCTCCCCAGTATGGTCCCATGCTGCTGCAATTCCTCGGGATTTCGTACGTCAATAACCAGGACTTCGGGGTCCTTGAGCGAAGACCTCAGTTCCTCCCGGCTTACTTCATAATACGACAAAGTTGGCGAGCCATCTGCTTCTTTATTCCTCCTAGGCCAAGTTGCTGTCGTTGTTAAACAACGACACTGAATGTTTTTATTGTCTTCAACACGAGGAAAATCATGCAAGCAACCTAAACTAGATATGTTAATTGAGAAACAAACGGAAAAGTAAAAAATTTACTGGAACTGGATTGGCATAGTGGAGAGAGCGAGAGGCTGGCATTATTCTGATACTGATAGATGGGTAGTTTAACTGTCCAGGCCCATAGCTGTTCCCTATTTAACAGCCTGAGTATATTTCTGTTATAAGCGAACATGGTTAATTTGCTTATAATTTACTATAATTCATTTGCTATGGTGCACAACTGTGATGCTATAAGCTATGCAATATTTGCAGCTAGGGTGAACGTTAAGCTAGCATGACCCTCTCCTTCCAGTTTCTAGTCCGCTGCAAGCCGATGCAACTCGCATAAAGCGGGTTTAGCCATGTTGTAGGAGGTGGCTTAAAACCAGCAAACCGCATAAATGGATTCAGCCATGTTGTAGGAGGTGTCTTAAAAGAGCAAAACGCATAAACCAGCAGTGTTGCACGTGATCTGTATTTTTCTCCCCATGCTTTGCCGCGGCTTACGCCCGAGAGTGCTTAGAACCAAAAGAATAAATATTATGTGTTCAGTAGTCGGCATGGTTTTTGACCACTGACAGAAATAAAACGGAATGGATATTAATATGACTAAAAACGTACAGTGAAAGTTGAATGTTACCTACTAACAGCCTCATCCTTTGTTGTTTAGTAACAAGTTTTAACGAAGAAGACCATTACCCGAATTATGCTTAATAAATTCCTTAAATAAAAAATAAAAACCTTAAATAAAAAAATAAAGGACGAGAAGTTCGCAACTTTTCTTTGGGAACGTAAGTGATGCTGCTGCTGACTTTTTTTTGTTCCATTCTTCTTATATAAGACAGCAAGTATGACTGGTAAACTTAATTATGGTGTAAAGAATATTATACTTTGACCCATAGAATTTTCGTGACGGCTATATCGAGAGTTTGAAAGCGTATGATCGTATCCTTTATAAATGTATGCCCCGGAAAGAAAGGGAATGTTGTATTTGTGT
>RJJA01000754.1:0-14401 GCA_003724045.1 Lepidurus arcticus | reverse complement strand
TCATAATGTTTCCCAGGCTAAAGAAGAAAATTGGCCATTCAAATGATTCGTGAATGGCCTTAGCCACTTGGCAAAGCAGCAAATAAGAGTAACGGAGTGACTAAACCGAACGTAGGCTCTTACTACTAGAACTTGTAGGTTCAGTACCTTTCGCTAAGTTGCCTAAGAAAGGTACCGGCAAGTGAAACTGGGAATTTAAAGTTACGTAAATTACGAATTCGAAACAATGTAAAATAATGGTACCTCTTTCAAATGGGAACTCAAGAGTGCTATTCTTTGTTGCAGTAGAATAGGTCCTAAACAAAACTGAGTCAGAATTGTCGTTTCCATGATCACATCCAACGAACTCCACGATACAAGCATCCAACTAATTGGTAAATTCGGTAAATAATAATCATACCAAGGTCGAAAGCCCCACGCGTACCACGCTAAGAGTCCCACCTATTCATTGTGATCTCGGTTAGATGGTGCAGTATGTTGTATATACGAAGTATGGTAGGAGCCTTATGGAAAATACAATACTTACAAATACCACAGTTACAGAAATAGTGATTAGTGTAAACATGTGAGGTTTGCGGTGGTGACTCTTCGAATTTTGCATCTTCAAGATGGAATCCATTTCTTGTAGTTTGTCCAACGCTTCACTCAAGGGTCGTAAGTTGAGGAGAAGGGCATAAGGTGTGAAGAACTGTCTTAACCAAAATGAACAAGACTCAGCCAAATAGGACATGGTCATTGAGGTAGATTTTTCTTCGTAAAATATTGACGCGATGATCGCGTACGACATACAGCCGTAAACGAGCACACGAAAGAGTAGCGGACCGACGAAGTAGAAATACTGTGGGTGGTACCACGGTGCCACTTGCCATCGACTCTGTCGTTCGTTCCATATCACGGGTAACTGTCCTATGCACCTCGACACCCAGATGATTGGTTTTATAGAACACGTTAGAACAGAAGAATACTCCATCGTATCATCCGTAAGGTCCTCTAGGCCGCGGAATGCGTTTTAAACATAGAAGATCTTCCTTATTTCTTGGCAGGGTCATATGCGGCTGCGCTCCTATGACAAAGAGGGGAAAAGGCAACATTTTTACGGTCGAACTCGAATAATAAAATTAGACAAAGAGGTGGGTCCAACTTTCAGAAAATCCAATATGGCAGCATAAAGGCCCCAGCCATAAAAGACAATTGAAGCTAAAAGCTTGGAAGCTTATAAATTATTCTGTCATGTATGGGTTATTAGTATATAGTCTGAAGTATTAAGTGAGCTTGTTTATGATTATAATCATCTAATGGACTACTAACACCAATAGGCGTCACAGTCAATCGGCTAGTGAGCAAAGCAGGTGGTCCCTGGAATGGTCGTGCTGATCCTCTTTAGCAACACGTCCGTTCCAGTACCGGGAACTAGTTCAAACACGAACTGATGTTTTTCGAAATTTCGTCAAAAGAACAGACATAAGTAGTATAATACAGCCGTATGGCATACCAATCAGATTGCAGGGTTTTACTTATGTCCCACCCGTTAGCCCAAAAAGAGGCGGGGCTTAAGCCGATTCCTGCAATCTGATTGGTGTGCCATAATACGGCCGTGTTAAATCCTACTCAAAGTCAGGAACATAACACAATTTACCCTTAATTCTAACCTTAAGCGACAATCATATATTCCCTTCGTTATGGGACGGAGCTGGCGTACACATGCTCTAAACCTTGCTGGAAAAATAGAATTTTGAGAAAAAGTCTGCATAATGCTCCCACACCACCAAACTTCAGGAAAGCCTGTTGTTTCTTCCTCTGTTGTTTCTTTGGCATACTCCAAGCATAGAATAAATATATATACAAGTAAAGATATATATTTCTACTGTATGACTCCAAGTTTTGCTGCTCTCGTGCCCGGCGTTCCTATCTGGAATCCAGTTGTGGGTAAGGTTTCCAGATTCCGGATACCTTCTCCACAACTGCGGTTTCCACAGTTGCGGTCTTTAGATGTAGGTGGCGGTAAAAGCCGCAGCGTTGTGGGAAGTAACCGCGAACGCGTGGTTGTCTCCTACGGCTTCTTTTTCCCTCAGTGTTTTGAATATCTTTTCAGCACTGCGTGGAATGAGCCAATCGGGAAGAGCGAGTCGTGTCAGTTATTTTGCTTAAAACTTTTTTTTTCAGTTTTGTGGACTTGTTAATTGTTAATTGTATAAAATGTCCGTTCTTCTGTTCAGCCCCAAGGCTTCTTTCCTCCTTTACTTCGTAAGTCCATTTTTAGTTCATATGTATGTTTTATCCCATCGAAAATCAACAGGTGGATGGGCGTTTTTCGGTTTAAAAAAAATCAAGAATAAATTACGTGACTGTTTCTTTGACAGGTTCTATTCTTTCTCGCCTTGGATTCATGTTCCGGCAAAAAGCCGTCTAAAACCACTGCCTTGGAAGAGGTTTTGGACGTTAAAGAGTTCAAAAAGCTGCTTAAAACACGAACCAGTGTTCTCGTTTGTTTTGCCAAGTCAGCTAAAGACTCAGCAACTCTATACCGCACTCTCAGCGAAGTCGCCGACTTGGTCAAAGGAACTGGCACCATTGCCTTTGTCGATTGTGGCGGGTAAAACTCCCAAAACTCTATTAAAAATATAAAAGTAACCCTAATTCGCACAAAAATTACTTTAAACCTCCAGAGAAGCCAGAAAGCTATGCAAGAATCTCAAGTTAAAACCAGAACGTTATCTTTTAAAGCACTACAAAGAGGGTGAATTCCACAAAGACTATGATCGTAAAGAAACTGTCCAATCCTTGGTCAGTTTTATGAAAGAACCCACTGGCGATGCTCCGTGGGAAGAAGATGATGCCGGGAAAGACGTTGTTCACCTCCCCAGTCCTCAAGTAACTCTATTTCCTCCTTTAAACTTCCCTCAAACTCCGTTTTTCTCACAGGCGTTAGCGAAACTCACTCGCCATAAGGACAGTAAAGGCGTTATGGTCATGTTCTACGCTCCATGGTGTGGATTTTGCAAGAAAATGAAGCCTGATTATGCAGCAGCAGCTACTGCTCTTAAAGGACACTCCGTTGTCGCTGCCATCGACGTGAATCGACCGGAAAACTCCCCAGCTCGAAGGCAGTACAACATTACAGGCTTCCCCACCTTACTCTACTTCCAGTAAGCTCTCTAAACCATTTCGCAGTTCGTTTGAACCATTAAATCAACCTAAAATCTGCTTAGAAACGGAGAACTCAAGTTTACCTACGAAGGAGACAACACGAAAGACGCTATAGTGGAGTTTATGAAGAACCCCGCCCCTCCTTCTGCCGAAAAGGCGAAAAAGAGTGAGGAAACACCTTGGTCGGAGGAACCAAGCAAAGTATTGCACCTCACGACCGAAACTTTCGACACCGAGCTCGCCAAACAGCCTTCAGCATTAGTAATGTTCTATGCCCCATGTAAATAACCCTCAAAACACTCTAAAATACCTTGTTTTACTTATTTTAACAAATTCTTGTGCGTAGGGTGTGGTTATTGCAAGAAAATCAAACCAGATTACGTGTCAGCAGCCGAGAAATGGGCAGCTACGGGAGGTAGTGGCGTTCTGGCCGCTGTGGATGCCACCAAAGAACAGACCTTGGGGTCCAAATTTGGAGTCAAAGGCTATCCAACGATCAAATACTTCAAAAACGGGGAATTTGCCTTTGACGTGCCTTCAGTTCGGGATGAGTCAGGGCTCTTGAACTTCATGAAAAACCCCGCAGAGCCGCCGCCCCCTCCTCCACCGGAAGCTGCGTGGTCGGAACAGATATCTGACGTGGTTCATCTCAATGACGACTACCGGGCGGTCTTAAAGAAGAAGAAGCATGCGTTAGTCATGTTCTACGCCCCATGGTGTGGTCACTGCAAGAAAGCCAAGCCGGAATTCACGTCAGCAGCAGCTGAGCTAGCCGAAGATCCCCAAGTATAACACTTTAAGATATTTTTAACGATTTTAGAGTAATGTTTTTGAATTTTTGACACTTATTTGTCTTATTGCTTTAGGTCGCGTTATGTGCAGTTGACTGCACAGTTTACCCGAATGTTTGTAAAGAGTACGACGTGAAAGGGTACCCTACTCTGATGTACTTTTCCTATCTGAAGAAAGCCAAACCTTATGAAAGCGGCCGAACGGTAAAATTTTGCAAGTTTTAAGTTAAAAAGGGCTGATTTAATAGATGTTTTCATGTTTAGAGCGATGATTTTGTCAGTTTTATCAGACAGCAGTCGAACAGCAAGCAAGAATTGTAGTATATGGCTGCTCTTGAGCGTATTTGAAGATTGTTGACTTTTCATTGGTGCAATTTGCATGCCATGGATGGTTTTCTGCACTTAATTTGTCTAAATGGGGACAGTTCTTGATGTATGGGTTACACTGGACAAAATACAAAGATCAAATTGCTAGACATCATCATATGTTTTAATCTAATTGTCGTTGTAAAGCCGGAAATAACGAGTATCGTGCGTTCATTTCCGTGCGATAAAAAGTAAAAGGGCTAACATCTTGAGTTTCCCCGAAGTTGTCTACATGCGGGGAATTACCTTTCTTGTTTGTCTGTTTATGTTTCCTTATCTAATAAACCGGGGGATTAATAACCTCAGATTTTGCCTGTTTTCAGAATCAGAATACTTTTCGTAGAAAAGAATTTCCCCGCCTGGATTTAGTTCTCAAATTAGTACTTTGATGGCGCACAAAGCAGTTTTAGTTGAAAGCAAGGTTAGGCTGGACGGGCTGGACGGAAAACGAGATTAATTAATTGTTAGCTGGAAATTAATCGTGTATGTTGTACCGTGTGTGAATCAGACTGTAATCAATTTTGTGAGACTGAAAACTCCGTACAAGCCAAACATAAATAGGTTAGTATTATTCTTGGCTTTTATTATTTTATTTATTGAATATTGTTATGTTTATATATATGACTTCTAGGTCTAAGTAAACCGATTACGAATTAGCATTTATAACAGTATTCAAAGAGTTAAAGACGATTATACATTAATAAAAGATTTATCTCAAAATAGGTGTATTTCTGTGGCTTTCAATCGTGATTTGCTTGTCTTTTTCACGTTGAAATGGTGATGGCATGCTGAATGGCGGACTCATTATGGAAAGAATGCGCCGAGTGGCTCACGGCAGTAAGCAACAGTTTATTGCCTCCTGACCACAGCATTCATGAACGGAACGCCCAAGTCCTTCAATTAGCACAAATTCTTCGCGATGGAGTGCTGTTATGTCGATTGGCCTTGGAGCTGGATCCAACTTCCTTAGATCAGAGGGAGATTTGCAAGAAACCCCAGCTAGCTCAAGTAAAACCTCTCGAAAACCCAACTGAAAACATCCCCTTTAATCGTTTTTATCTAGTTCTATTGCCTCAGAAACATACGCACCTTCCTTCATGCCTGTCGAACCTTCTTCGACCTCAAAGATGCAGATCTTTTCGAACCCACCATGCTTTTCGAGTACACAGACTTTGGCAAAGTCCTGCACACCTTATCCAGACTCTCTAGCTGCTCCAAAGTCCTAAAGAAAGGAATCAAGTAACGCACAAATCACCCTATAAGTTGTCTTATTTCATCTAACTTTATCCAAATTTGTAGTGGTTTTCCCTCCACCAGCAAGAACCAGTTCTTTGAAGATGAAATCTACAAAAGCCTGGAAGACATGGAGCAGTAAGAAAAAATTTAACAAATCCTTTCCGCCTTTATCTTAAAAAATAAAAGTTCCATAATGTTACCGGGCTCCATCAGGAAATTAATGGGAATTATCTGGATTTTTTTTTTATTCTTTCAACTTGTTTTCCGTTAATATTCTTCCCTTTTCTTCGCTATACTTCTTCTCAGGCTTTCCATAACGACATCTCCGATAACTCCATCTCTTTCTTACGATACTAATTTCGAGGAGAACGGGGATGGCCAAGAAAACACATACCAAGAACTGTGCTATTTGACATTCCGACAGCCTCATTCCCAGGTTAGCCGTTAAGCTCCTCCCTCTTTTATCCATGTGTGAAATTTCCCCGATTGCTGCATGTTTCTTCTTCCTTTGGGGTGGGTGGCATGGCTTGGAATGGACCTGGTAGGGTTGTAGTACCTTTTTTGTGTCTTTTTGCAAACTTTACTTTGCATTACTTACAAGAAAAACGAAAAAAAAATAAGAGAAAATGAAACGTTTTTGGTCCTCTCAGCGACGAAACAGACCCTTCGAATTGGCACGCACCGGAAGCTCTCTACTCGGAGTACCAATATGGTAATATCGTGGGATCTGCAGCGGCCAATCTGAATCGCGAAGAAGTCATTTATGAAGATTTGTGCTCTTTCCGTAAAGAACAGCAGGTATTGTAATAATGTGCCCAGGAAAGGCATGGGCTGTTATGATAAAAGCGCTTTAAAAATTGATTGCCAGCTTTTAACTTGCGTGATTTTGATTTGTGAGGGTTTTGTTTTAGTTTTTGCGCGATAATTCTTGTTTGATTTTGGTTTTCTGGATTAAACAAGACAGAGTTAGTTAATTTCTTGGATTTTTGTTATCTTGTAGGTACCTGCTACCGTCCACGTGCCCATGGAAAAGCGCGATTACTCGATAAGGGAATTAGTGGAAACAGAAGCCAAGTACGTGGACGCACTTCAGATAATCGTGCGTCATTTCATGCGACCTTTGTCCAAGTGCTTGAGTGCCGACGAAGTCCAAGTCATTTTTTATAAAATACGCGAATTGACGGAAATCCACGTGGCTTTTCACGCAGATTTACTCAAAGCTACCAATAACCAAGCCGCGAATAGCACACTAAGCCGGCGTACTAACCCCAATTCCACTGTCACAAGACTTCCGCAGGTTTTGCTGGAATACCGGAACAAATTACTCGTTTACGGCCCTTTTTGCGCCAATCTCTCTCATGCCCAGCAGAAAATCGACGAAGTCTGTGAAAAATCAGAGTCCTCCAGAAAGGAAATTGGGGTAAAAACGATTTATATTTATAGAAATCATGTTAAATTAGGTTTTATATATTTATTTTCTTTATTTTTCTTTGGTTTATGTAGAAATGTCAGGAAGAAGCGTGTGACGGAAAGTTCAAGTTGAAGGATTTACTCCAAGTACCTATGCAACGTGTTCTGAAGTATCACATTTTACTCAAAGAAATGTTCCGCAACACAACCTCGGTAAGATACAAACTTTGCATTGCAATTTCTTGAATTAATCGGTTGATTGCATGTAATGATTGGGTTTTGATGAGTTTCTTCCCATGTTTTTATAGACCCATGAGGATTACCAGGGTTTAAGCAAAGCCTACGAAGCCATGCAAGATGTAGCAGAATATATTAACGAGTATAAACGCGATAGCGAGAATTTAGCCATATTGAAAGACATTCAAGCGAGTATTGGAGGTTGGGCGCATAATCGTTGGCCCCATCAAGGCCATTTTGGTCGCCCTCGGCAAGATGGTGAACTTAAAGTAAAGAGTCATGCAGATTCCAACAAACTGAAACTAAGGTAAACTAGTTACTTCGGTATTTAACGTCAATTTTTTATGTAAAATCTCGTTTCTAGGTACGTTTTCCTGCTCGACAAGATGCTAATCCTCTGCAAAAGCACCAAAGTGAGTTCAAATTACGTATATTAGCTCCTTCTGTCGGGGAATCTAGTATATTAAGGCCATGGTGTCGTGCACGTAGTTGACGTTTTTTTGACGTTTTCGCCAGGAGATGGCACTGTGTCGTACCTATGGTTAGGTTAATTTAACTTAAACTAACTTAACCTAACCTAACATAGAAATCCTGTGCGAAGCCACAGGATTTCCTTGCACTCATCATGTTCGTACGCACAGGATTTCTATCTGATAATGTGTTGACCATGAAAATGATGCAACTCGAACAAAAAAAATTAAACAAAACTTGAAAAGAAATTTAACGAAGTAATTGAAAAATTCTTTTTCACAAAGATTAATAAGAATGTCTTGGTTTGCCATGTCAAAAGATGTAGATAAATGATTTAGTTGGAACTTATTCATGTTTTGAAAATTTGTCGTATGCCATCAGTGCCATCTTTTGACAACAAATATCAACTACTTGCACTATACCGTGGCCTTAAGAAGGCCAGTACTGATTTGAGCCCTGCATGCTTACAATTCAAGCTTTTTTCTCTTCTCTTTCTCTATTTCGGGGTACATTTCCATCCTCTTTCTTGCACACCTTGCCCTGCATGGCTATGGCCAAATTTCGGGAAGAGAGAAGGTACCAAGGGTACGCAGTCGCAGCTCTTGGGCGGGGCCTTCTACGGAATTCAGTTCCAGGATGTTCCAGGTGAGTTTTTCCTTTCCTTTCGGGAGGGGGCGGGGTTTCTTTTTAGCTTTAGCTTTTGGCTTTTAGAGCGCAGATTCCACCTTTTTGGATGAGTAATTCTGCAATAAATTCCTAGATCAAGTCTGATATTTTATTTGAATTTTGTTGTTGTAGAACGAAGCGTATAGTTTTCGGGTTTCTCTGCTCTTATCGGAATTCGAAGTGGAAGACCCGGGAAGTAAAAGAACGGTCGGCTTAGGCGGAATGACTTTGTCGCGGGAATCGCGGTGGTCGCATTTGTGGTACCTGGTTCATCACAACAATAAAACAGCCTACACTTTCTATGCCAAATCTGTAGAAAAGAAACGAAAGTGGCTAGATGCGTTCAGAGAAGCCATGTAAGTTTTTATTTTCAATTTCTCAAGATTTTTTGCTAATTTTGTAGATTTTTGCATTACTTTTGTAGGTTTTTCCGTTAATTGTACTAATATCTTAGTTTTTATGGATTTTATAGAAACCTTGAAGGATTTGGTGGGAATTTCTTGGAATTTTTTAGGATTCTTGATATTTTCAACGATTTTTCCTTTATTTTTTATTTTTCGGGGTGTAGAGATAATTTGCACCCAAGGAATAGAACAGCGACGGGTCACGTCTTTGAAATGTACACCTTTGAGTTGGAACCACCTTCTTTGTGCGAAGCTTGCCATAAGCTTATGAAAGGATCATTTTACCAAGTAATGCTTCCCATTTTTCATCAAATTTCTTAAATAAAGCGGTTTTCTCGATCGTTTTGTAGGGCTATCGATGCGGACGCTGTGGAGTGGGCAGTCATAAGTCGTGTTTAGGCTTGGTGAGACATTGCGCGTGCCTGGCCAACGTCCGTCGGCCACCAGAATTGCCTCCTCGACCGCTTACCCTAGCAGAACAGCCGCCAACCACAACAGCTCCTTCTTTCGTCACTCCTAGTCCGTCGCTCAATGGCCACGCCCATGAAATTGACTCTCCTACGTTTCATCCCGCGCCTGTACAGGACCTTGTGGAGCCCTGGCTAAGCAACGCAGCCTCATTCGTACAATCCGACTACGCCAATCTGAACCTGGAAGATTACTCGTGGTAAAATAACCCTTCAAAACCTTCCAAACACTCCAAATCACCCAGTGAAACCCACACAACTCTAAGTTTCCGTTGTTCTTAGGTACGGAGGAATTATGGAACGCGATTGCGCTACACATATGCTCCAAGACGCGCCAGATGGCACCTTCATGCTGCGCAGAAGAGAACCCAGGGCTGAAACGCCTGCGCAGGAAAGTGGTTACGCTCTTAGTCTGAAGTAACGTCCGATCGCACTTAAAAAATCTATCCAAAATGAATTTATTACACTTTTTTCACGTAGTTTGTAGTCATTTTCTTTCATTTCAATGATTGAAATAATAATATGTGTTCTGTTTGAAGGTTGGATTTCCAAGTTAGGCATATGAGAGTTTGCCAAGGGATCAGCGAAGAAAGTGGACATGCGCGGTGCGTGTTTTTCTTGTCCCAGTCGCGCACGTTTAGGACCATCATGCAGCTGGTCCAGCACTACCAATGTCAAAGCCTGCAAGAAGCTTTCAACGGGTTGAACGCGTGTTTAGCCCTTCCTTGGCGTCTAGCCCTCAACACTGCCACCGTTTTGTACGCCTACGAGAAGCAATCTCCCGAAAGTGGCGAGTTGAGCCTCAAAGAGGGACAAATTCTCGTGCTTTTGAGCACAGAGGGAGAGTCTAATGGCTGGTGGCAAGGCAGGATTGGGAAAGAAGTGGGTTATTTTCCCAAATCTTACGTGAAACCAGACACATTCCACGGATATTGACCCAAACACCCTACAATTATCCTCGTATTGAGGAAAATCTTGGCAATATTGTGCAGATTTCGCTGGGGTTTTTATGCATGCTCTTGTGCATTCATATTTTATTTTATTCAAGTTGATCAATGTCAGATCTAACCTGAGAAGATACTTTTGAGATGAGATTAAGCTAAAACTGTACCGTGTATTATAGAAGATTCGTTACAAAACTTTGACAAGTATATATTGGCATGCGCCATTTTCATTGTAAAAGTGACGAGTTTTGTAACCATTCGGGGCAAATTCACCACAAAACAAAAAATATCACAATTTTTTAAAAAGAAAACGAAAGAAGTAAGTTTTTAACAAGGATGCTGGGATTCTGCTCCAACGAAGGCCGCGTAGTTGGAAACTCGGGACACAAGCGACGAAATGGTGTCAATTTTAAGATTCCCTGATTTGGTCCAAACTTCCGTCAAATAGTTATCGACCGATTCTTGAAAGGATCCTTGATCCTCTGGAGGTCTGCTCAGCAGCAGAATCATGACAGACTGCTTAAAAGGCGAATGTTCATTGTCGCACAGGCCGTGGAGCATCATTGCCACTTTGCCAGGTAAAGTATCTGCGTTTTCGATTAAAATAAGTCCGTGACTAGTCAACTTCCGCTTAACTTGCTCCATAAATTCCATGGCGCTGTCGTTATCCTTAAGAAACAAGAACAGATTACACAATTATTACAGAAATGTATGAATTTACTGGAAAACTGGATGCGTTAAGAGTCCATTCGTTGTTTGTGTTACGATTTGCGATTCTTTGGAGTAGATTCGAAATTATGGAAGCTAACTTTCGGGCTAGACATTGGGAAGTGGGTACTGCATCTGTATGCTCTGGTGCCAGTACTAGCACGCCGGGTTGAGGGGGAGTGGCTTCCAGGATGCTGTAGATACAAGCCCAGATACTCTTCCATAACTCGACTTTGGATTCGGGGAAATCTTCTCGAAGTTTCTTGACCGCAAACGTCATATCGTGGCGTAGTTCAGTGTAGTTTATCCGGACAGGTTCTAGCAAACTATTCAAGTTGTAACGCTCTTCCTGCTCAAGAGGTGAGGAGCTGCGATAAAGGGGTGTAAATGTGCATAAAATGACAACTGAAAGAGTTGTAAGTAGGGCGACTATGTATCTCAGGTTTTTTTTGCTTTGAGCTTGGGTTTCAGGACCGTTCTCTGCATCTTTTGAAAGGTTGGGTTTGCAGGAATGGGTTTGTTGTAATTTGACGTTTTCTTTCCACATTTCCATTAGACATGGATAGATTTTAGGGGAATCAGTTTCATCTGCTTCATCGCTAGTTAAGGAGTCGCTGTCTTCTTCCATGGAAGTGTTTGATTTCCTTTTGCTTGGAGTTGGCGGTGCCGAAGAAAGAGAAAGAGTAAACGGCGAAATTGACTTTGGAGTGCATACTTCTTCCTCCAAAATTCGATGAGATTTTCTTTTGTAGCTTCCCATGATAACAGTTAAAGTTGCTCTCTATAAATTGCAGCCGGAATAAATAAACAAGATTTTGCCATAAGTCTTATGCTTTGAAATTTGTAATCAAGTAATAATGGTCAGTTTACCAAATTTTAAGGGGTCTTGTTGTGTTGCGTAGCGACACAAACAATGTAGGTCACGTGATGATGACGTCACAAAGCGGATTTATTGATCCGATGCGGCAATGTGGTAACGGCAGATGAGTCATGAATATGCTACCTCAACGCCCTTAACACGTTATTGTGAAAAGGTTTATATTTAACTATTTAGAAACATTACACAATATTTACCACAAATACAAACATAAAACTGAGAACACAAGCACATTCGCATTAATTATAGTATATGATTAAATAAAACCAAAATCAAGCAAGAGAATATAATTGAAATAAATTATTTGGTTATTTCTCCTTCATTTCTTATTCCGTTATAAGTTCTGTAAAAACTACTAATTTATTGAGTAATATAATAGATTTTAGTCATGTTTTAAGATATTTTTCAGGTACGCTTTATTGCCTTTTACGTACAAAAGTCGTTCCAGCCAATAGAGCGCAGGACACTTCCTCACCATGGCCGCGAGTCGCTGCTTGGGCCGTTGCTAACGGCTGCGTATAAAACCCGGGTGCTAACCGTCGCCCGGCACTTTCACACCGAGAGCGTCGTCACTCGCATCTCAGTGAGATTTCACCTGACCCTTTTAACTTTTCCACGAAGTTTTATCTCCCAATTTATCACCATGGTAAGTTACTTTTAATCTCTGTCTTATCTCTTTCTCGCGTTGCTATTCTTAGCGTATCTCGCGGCTTAAAAGCACTACTCTAAAAGAACTTTTTGGACAACAAGAACAAAGGACTTTCCAGGACGAGTGGATGGGCGTTGCCCCAATCTGCTTGACATAGGGCGCCTTCTCTTTTGTTAACTGAATATTTGCTATAAATGTATAATATTCTACTCCATAGATAGTAGATAATTCTCCTGCAAAAGTTAAGCTTTCTAACAGTTAATCACTCTTTTCAGCCTATTTAGCGAAAGAAACACTCTTTTTGTACAATTTAAACTTGGTTGATAATAGTATGAGTGACTATAAAAGTAGATTGATTACAGTTTCTTTCTCTGAAAGCTTATTGAAACTGGCGACGAACTATTTTTGTAAAAAAAAAAAAAAAAGATCTCGCGAAAGAAGTTCATAACCATATAAGGTGACGCTTTTCAAGATGGCGCTGCCAAACCGGCACTCCCTTAATTTATTGTTACGTGACCGTAGCCTCTAGGAAGTCGGTCAAATACCTTTCATGGTATCTTTCCCACCAACTTCCTTTTCATTTCCTTTTATGGATCATCTACCAACCATGACATCATTACCCTCTTTCACTTCCGTTCTAAGGATCGACAACCTAGTTATAATGTACTTTTCTTGTTTTCTTCTATAGCGTGAATGCATCTCTATCCACGTTGGCCAAGCTGGTGTCCAGATCGGTAACGCCTGCTGGGAATTGTACTGCTTGGAGCATGGAATCCAGCCTGATGGTCAGATGCCCTCTGACAAGACCATCGGAGGTGGCGATGACTCCTTCAACACCTTTTTCAGCGAAACTGGATCTGGCAAGCACGTCCCTCGCGCCGTTTTCGTCGATTTGGAGCCCACCGTCGTCGATGAAGTCCGTACCGGTACTTACCGTCAGTTGTTCCACCCCGAACAATTGATCACCGGCAAGGAAGACGCCGCCAACAACTACGCTCGCGGCCACTACACCATTGGCAAGGAAATCGTTGACCTCGTCTTGGACCGCGTTCGCAAGTTGTCGGACCAATGTACCGGCCTCCAAGGTTTCTTGATCTTCCACTCCTTCGGTGGAGGCACTGGCTCTGGCTTTACCTCCTTGTTGATGGAGCGTCTGTCCGTTGACTATGGCAAGAAATCCAAGCTCGAATTTGCCATCTACCCCGCTCCTCAAGTCTCTACTGCCGTCGTCGAGCCTTACAACTCGATCCTGACCACCCATACCACCTTGGAACATTCCGACTGCGCTTTCATGGTCGATAACGAAGCTATCTACGATATCTGCCGTCGTAACTTGGACATCGAGCGCCCGACTTACACCAACTTGAACCGTTTGATTGGCCAAATCGTCTCCTCGATCACGGCCTCTCTGCGTTTTGACGGCGCCCTCAACGTCGACTTGACCGAATTCCAGACCAATTTGGTCCCCTACCCTCGTATCCACTTCCCCTTGGTCACTTACGCCCCGGTCATCTCCGCCGAGAAGGCTTACCATGAACAACTCACCGTTGCTGAAATCACCAACGCTTGCTTCGAACCCGCTAACCAGATGGTGAAATGCGATCCCCGTCATGGCAAATACATGGCTTGCTGCATGTTGTACCGTGGTGACGTTGTCCCCAAGGACGTCAACGCCGCCATTGCCACCATCAAGACCAAGCGTTCCATCCAATTCGTGGATTGGTGTCCTACTGGCTTCAAGGTTGGTATCAACTATCAGCCACCCACCGCCGTTCCTGGTGGCGATTTGGCCAAAGTACAGCGCGCTGTCTGCATGTTGTCCAACACCACCGCTATCGCCGAGGCCTGGGCTCGTTTGGATCACAAGTTCGATCTGATGTATGCCAAGCGTGCTTTCGTCCACTGGTACGTTGGAGAAGGTATGGAGGAAGGCGAGTTCTCCGAGGCCCGTGAAGATTTGGCCGCTTTGGAGAAGGACTACGAGGAAGTCGGCATGGACTCCGTCGAGGGAGAAGGCGAAGGCAATGA
>RJJA01000752.1:427-14435 GCA_003724045.1 Lepidurus arcticus | reverse complement strand
GGCTGTCGATACAGCCTACCACTATTCTGGGCTACGTATAGACATTCACGAGATCTGTTTACTAATTCTGCTCCTTACAATATAGCATCATGCTATCACCATAATTAAGTCACTAAAATCATCACTAAAATTAAAATTAAAATTATCACTAAAATTATGTTTCTAACGGACTTTTTCAGTTCCCCGTAGCACAATTTCAAACAAATAAATAAGGTTTAAACACATTTTATTTACAAGCAGTAATACATATACAGTATATAGTTCATGAATCTCCGTCATACTTCTTTCTTATAAACCAATGGCACTACCCCCTGCGCTAGCTTGAGAGCCTCCAAACCCACCTATAGGAGAAGAAAACATCCATTAATATTTTAAGTTAATTATGTGGACATGGAGGTTTTACTTGAAGAGGAAGCCGACCCGGTCGCGAAAGCAGCGTTTGGTCCGCTAGCTTGGCCGAAGCCAGTAGCCGAACCTACGGAATGCAAAAAGACATTTTAAAAAATTGCCCTTAATCCTTTTCCGTTCAGTTAAGGAAAAAAATTACAAAAGATTCCAACGCACCTTGAGTTCCGAATAGTCCGGTATTCGTATTAGTGATGCCCCCGGCTTGGGATTGAGCGCCCGGTATGAATTGGTTAGGTCTGCCGAATTGGTTAGGTCTGCCGAATTGGTTAGGTCTGTTTTGGGAGCGCTGTGGCATAGCTAAGGATACCGCGATCAAGGCAAGCATTACGACAATCTAAATAAACCAATAAAAAAGTATTAAATGAAATTCGGAATATCAGTAGATTTCTTACACTATACTTAGTGATGGCCATATTAACTTGAAAAGGGCTTTCTGAAAGAGCCGCTAGTAACAGTTTTTAGTAGTGAGACAGAAGTCTGAGATGATAATGGTGAGTCTATCGATGAGTTGGAGCTTTTTATACCGATGGCTCCCGAAAAGACCTCGTTCTCTTTGTAAACCTGTTTGAAGAACCATGGGTTTTTCCAATCCTTTGGAGCGGTTTGGGCATATTACGCTATAGCCAGACCATGGAAGAACCATAGTCCTTCCTCTTCCTTTTCGCCGGCCAAGGGCGAAAGGACTCGGGGAATAACCCCTGGATCACGAGACCAAGGTAACTGATAAAAAAAACACGAGCGAATTGAGGTGGCTTGAGGAACACTTGGTAAGGCCTAGTGCTTGGGAAAAACAAGTTTTTCTAGATGTTTAAGGGCAATTCTTGTTCTGAATTTGAATTACTTCCTTCTTTAAAGATCTATAAAAAGTATTTTTAAGAATTCTTGGAACCTTCTTGAATCCTAGAAGATTGAAATCTTCAAAATTCTTGAAAGAAACTGTCCTCATAAGAACCCAGATTAGATGTTCCGGTGAAAGCGCCCATGCTACAACTGCGTAACGGGGGTGGCTAGTTAGAACTAGTTACCCTAAGTCAGAAATTTTGCATGACAACCATTAACCGGTGCTTCCAGAACTATTACCGATTTTTTTTATTTTTGTATAGAATTATGAGTTGAATGTTTTGTATTATGTATTTCTTTATTTTTTTTTCTTTGAAATGGTTTATTTCTTGGAAATGTGAGGGAATGGCACCAATATGTAAAAGAGAATGCCTAAACAATAAAAACGCATTCTAAGTTTACAATATATGTACAGTATACCCCTAAATTACGCGATAGGGGGTACCGACGGAAAGTGGCGTATGTCGAATTCGCGTCAGTCGGGGTACACAGAAGCTATAGCGGGCGGTCAAGATCAAGAACCGCGTAACTCTAAGTTCGCGTAAGTCGGGGTATTACTTTGCATGTAATTTTTATTAATAAATATAAGTTAGACTACTATATAGTCTTTAAGTCGTTCATATAATATTGTGTCGTAAGAATATCCTAACAATGGGAAGGTTGTCAACCTTTGGCATCATAACTTAAATCTATGGGTGAGGGGCGCGGCTTGGGTCCATGGGATATAGGCATAGGAACTGTTCGATATTCTTTAATCAAACTGAGAGTAAACTCATAATTCTGACGTAAAGAGGCATGATGCGTTAAATAATAATGCGAAATAACAGGTGTAACAATAAAAATATAATCCAACGTTTGGAACACAACGCTGGAAGGTTGAGAAAAATATGAGTATATAACTGAGTATATGATTATTTGATTAATTTGCTTCCAGGTAGTTTTAATCTTTAGTGTTAAATCTATAAACAGGCTTAACTTATCCGAAAGTAGAAAATATCGTAAAAACAGTCCAATACAATGTCCACATAAGAACCGTGGTTTGTAGAAGTAAGCCCAAGAGATGTTGCTTAATAATTTGGATGACATAGGATGAGGAGCAGTTTTCTTTTTACTTACTCCAAAGTAAGTCTCTATCCAACTCTTCTGTGCTCCGCACGTAGTCAAACGAAAGTCGGGAAAAAGGAATCCAAAGGTGAACAATCCGTCTAGTGATGAATTTGCGAAAATCTTTCGGTATATGGTTAACTCTAACTTGGTAATTACCCACAAAAAAATCTTCTTACAAATATTTCTCCAAACTAAAATAAATAAACAATGAAAACAAAATTTTATAGAATTCTTTAACAAAAATTAATTTTTTACAATGGGATAAATCTTTAGGATGCAAATTGCAGCAATGAAAAACATCCTGCGAACCAACCAAGAGGATATAACATTACATGCTAACTTACTTAACATTTTGAATCCCCGCCTATTACGACTATATAATCCCATTGCACTCATCACGCTAAGGAATGGCTCTGAATTAGACTTGGTCACCCAAATTGGCGCTTCTTTAATTAATCCGTATTATCTTATCCACGCCATTAAAGACTCAAAAAACAACATACGATTCCCCGAGCATTATTCGCGCACCAAAACTTTATTTTTATGCACTTTGTATATAATTATTGGCTCGGATACCCCTGAAACTTTTTATTTTCTACAAAATTCTATGGAGAAAGGAATCTTGTCACCTTTGGCCCTCTTCATTGTCAGTAAGTATAAGTATATACCATATCTATCTATCCATATCTATCTTTCTAGTAGGTTTGCTACCTTTCAAGACAAGTTTACTGAATCCGTGGCTGGTACCACAAATCCCTCGCCTATTGTACTTTCAATCTTCTTCTAAGTGGTCAACTAAGCTAGTAGAGGTCCATGCCCTCACAGCGTCAGTTAAGGGCTCTCAACTCCGCCAAGTCGACTTGTGGAATGGGCAACATTTCTTAATTCTAAAAGAGAAAGCAGCTTTCCATTGGATCGCTAAAAAAAAACCTACCTTATACGGTCAACCGCTCCGTATTTGCACATTTCATTTCCCACCCAGCATCATTGAAATGAAGCCGGGTCATTATACCGGCATAGATATTGCAGTTATCGATACTTTGGCCGAGTACATGAATTTTACGCCTAGCTATTACCAACCACCTCGCGGAAAATGGGGCAGTTTGATGACCAATGGTAGCTGGGATGGGCTGATGGGCCAAGTTTTGGTTGGTGAAGCAGATATGGGTGTAGCTAATCTTTTTATGACGCGAGACAGAATATCTAACTTTGACATGTCTTTTCCGTATGACGTTGATTGTGCAACGTTCCTAACCCCTTCTCCACTGCCCCTCCCTCAGTGGCAAGTAATGCAAGCTAAAAAAAAAAGTTTATTCACTCAGAAATTCAATTTTCACATTGATTTATTATGTTTTATCCATCAAAGGCGCTGATCCTGCCTTTTAAATTGCCTTTGTGGCTCGCTGTACTTGCTTGCGTGTTCTTGGGTGGGCTTTCTTTGTACTTTTCGGCGGAACTTTACTACTACTGCATGGATGAGCTGCCCGGGCAATTCCACGGCAACCTGGGTGCGGCTTGTCTATACAACTTGCAGAGTCTCTGGGGCATTGGGGGACCTAATGATCGTAGTAGTTGGCCCATTCGTTGGTACGGCTCTTTTCTCTGGCTGTTCTACATGCTGATCACATCCGATTACCGGGCGGCCTTAACGGCGTGTCTGTCTGTACCCGCCACCCAACCACCTATCGACAATCTGCGGCAATTGCTCCAAAGCGGGCTTGAATGGGGCGGATACAGCGCTGAAATGGCAAAATTATTCGCCATGTCATTGGAACCCAATGTTCATCAAATTGGAATCAAGTATACCATCTTGCCGCTAGATAACGCTATAAACCTAACCGCGCGAGGACTTTTTGCCACAATGGAAAATCGGCAACATGTCGAGTTTGTAATCAACACGGAACACCTAAACTCTTACGGTCGCCCCACTTTACATGGCATGAAAGAGTGCCTCAACTCTTATCCCATTGCCATAGCTTTACCTAAACGATCTATTTATAAGGCTCGTGTTAATGAAATTATCCAACGGCTGGGACAAACGGGATTGGTACCCTATTGGCTCCAATTGGCAATTCGGACTGGACGAGCTACAGCCATTAATCATATGGCCGATTTCCAAGAGCCACCCGAAAATGCAGTCTTTTCGCTTTATCACCTGCAAGGAGCTTTCTACTGTCTAATCCTAGGCTTCGTCCCGGCTATTTTGGCGTTTCTGGTTGAATTTTTTTTCGCTGGAAAGTCTAATTAAATAATACACAATAAAATATCCATTGTATTTAAATGTAATACATAAGTACATTGTAAGCAAACATAGTCAAACATAGTAAATAAAAAGTAATGCCCAAAACATGGAAAAGTTAACACCAATTCAACTACGTTACAACAGATACATTACGAGGCAAGCGTAAGGTATCTCGAAAATTCACATAGGTGACGCGTTTCGTTACAATAGACACAAGACACTGAAAAGCGTCGTCTATTTAGGCCAATTCTTTAGATGAGAACCCTGAACTCCCCGTTCGTCCCCAACGGCACGGGCTTGGCTCGTAACCGAGGAACCGGGCAAACCGAGCTAATCTGGCCCAGCGCGTCCTCAACATGGCGGGCCGCTACGACGATGATTTTTCCGGGAGGTAAATTTACGTGTTTAAATGTGCTAATATCTCAATTCTGCTTTTGATTTCACAAGGAAATTGTTGTATCTATTTAGAAATAAGCGATTTGTCAAGTTTTGTTGCGTTATGAGTGACAAAAATGGTTAAAATTGCAGACTTGTAACTACTTTTTGGTCTCAAGTTTGACATGTGCTGTTTATCGTGGAAACGAATTAATCCTGAAATTGTGGCTTAATATTCTGCAGGCAAGGCGGCTATGGAGATCGTGAACGTTACCGTGGAGGTGGAGGAGGACGTGGTGGAGGTGGAGATGGAAATTATGGAGGTGGTTTTCGTGCAAAGAAACCATTACCTACAGAGCCGCCCTATACTGCATATGTTGGAAATTTACCAGATGGCATAGTTCAAGGCGATTTGGAGGAGATTTTCAAGGATTTCAAAGTAGGAATAGGATGAAATGATCCTTTCGTATTCAATGAAATTGTCTAACTTTTCTGTTTAAAAATTTCTGTTGCATTTTAGATTCGCAATGTTCGGCTGGTCCGTGATCGTGAGACAGATCGTTTCAAGGGGTTTTGTTACGTGGAATTTGAGACTCTAGACGATTTGGAAAGTGCTTTAGATTGCGATGGATCTCTTCTCGAGGGGCGTAGCTTGCGTGTGGATGTTGCAGAAGGGCGAAAGGATGGCGGAGGAGGGCGTGGCGGAGATCGTGGAGGCCGAGGTGGTTTCCGTGGTGGCCGTGATGATGGCCGTTCTGGGGGTGGCCAAGATTGGAACCGAGGAGGCGGAGGCGGTGGAGGAGGTATTTTCTCTAAATAATTACCTTCCCCTAAGCTTTTGGTCTGATTTTCCTTGAATTTTCCCCAAGATTTTCTTGAATATTGCTAGTTGTTCTAGAAGCTTTGTTGGATTTGAATTAAATTCTTGAGAATGTTAATGGTTCTACGTAGTAGGTTTTCGCCAAGATTCTTCCAGGGGAGGCGGAGGCTATAGTAGAGGCGGAGGCTCTTTTGGGGATCGCCGAGGAGGTGGAATGGGTGGCGACAGACGTGGAGGTGGTGGTGGAGGTGGAGGAGACTATAGTAATTACGGTAGTAGACCCCGGCGTGATTCTGACCGAAAACCCCCTCCCGAATTCAAGGAAGCTTCTCCAGGTATTTTGTCCCTACATAAATCGGTTTAGAGATTAGCTGAAATGTGTGTTTTTCCCCTTTTTCTGTACAGCGGATGCGGCGCAGAGACCTAGGCTGCAATTGCTCCCACGCTCAGTGGAAGTTCCTCCGGCTGCTGTAGCTCCTACGTCCCAACAGCAAAGTATCTTTGGTGGCGCTCGTCCTCGCGAAGAAGTTCTCAAGGAGAAGACGCCCCAGACTTAAGGAAAAAAGATGTCCGGGGCCCTGGTTTTTACCCGAAAAGCCCAGTGGGGAGAAGAAGTGCAGCCGTTATGTTGTGCAGCCGGAGCAAGAAGAGAAAGAGAAAAAGATACAGAATTTAAAAACAAGCCACGGCTCCCTCACCTTCGTTCTTTATGTATCAACAAATGGAAAGCGAGAGGCGAAGTTCCGTATTGTGTCCCACCTGCATTTATCGTATTTGCAAAGGTGCAGGTCTTAGATTCAGTCATGATCATCCCCATTTTTTCCGTCTTTTTTATGTATTGCTCATAATACAGTATAAAAAAGGAAGCGCAAGGACCAGTGAGGGCTGACTGAAAGTGAACCAAAAAATTGTGCTATTTTTTTTTACATGATTTATTTATTATTATTATTTTGCAAGCGTGAGCCTAAGAACGAAAGAGAACAAGGAACCTAGAAGAAAATAGCGCACCAGGAAATAATGATGAGAAAAATGTTAGAACTTTTCGCATAATTTTGCTACAGAATGTGTTGGTTTCAGAATAGGATTCAAATGGATATCTGGAGGCTTTTTTTGAAGCAAGGTCTGCCAAGATATGATTTTACATTGGCAAGTTTTGCAATTTTGGGGCAGTATTCGCCCGGCTGACAAAAATTTCTTTACGAGCGTTTTGGGGAACCAACTTGGAAAAAACATTTTGTCTGTTTGAATGTTGTGTTAATACACCCACTTCTCTGCCAAAATGTTTTCGTTTTTTTTATTTCCATATTAGACTGCTTGACTCGTACGAACTTTACCTTCAATTTAGTTAATGCTTTATAAATTTAATCTTGATTTTAACAAAATACAATATCATTTGTAAGAAGATTTGTATCGAGGCGAATAGCGCGTAACTTGCGCCTGTCAGCAGCCAAAACACAGGAACGGAAGCTTCCTTTGGGCCCGCTCATCTGTGTCCCATGACGTCACGTCAGTCAATCCCACGCTGATTTTCACCGGATGAGTCGCAATACCAAACTCATCTTTCCTTTGGATTGTAAGAGGGGGATCGTTAGTGGCATTGAGGAGTTCTTATTTGATGACTTAAGCGAATTGGTGGCGTAAATATCCCTAACGTGTAATACAGTATGATATAAACAGCAAGGATGTGCCACGAAATTTCAATTGACCTTGATTTAAGGACTTTTAAATCACGAAATCATTTTATGTGCAGCGCCTCTACCGGAACTATTTTTAAAAAATTTTTATGTAACGGTGCATTTCCGTAGTAGGTCCGGTTACACATTGTAGATAATAAGTACTAAATTATAAGTTACAAATTGAAAACTAGTAACACCTTTTACGAAGTGTCTAAATTATTAATAAAAACACTGTGAGACGTCGAGAACATAGAGTAATAAGAGAATGATTATAGAACAGACAGAGCTGGAAACGCTGGTAGGATTCAACCATATAGCCTTGTGGAATGCCTATACCTTAGGCGAGTTCCCCCAGGCCATAGCAGATAATGATTCGGTTCATATTTTAAATTAATGCGATCAATAGATATCTTTCTTGTTCAAACCAACTGAAGTATAGCTTGTCATTAATGCATCTAAAACAAGGTCACTCAAAAATGAGATTGTAATTTAAGAATCTTGTTAAAAAACGAACTGTCTTATATTAGCCACCACACACGACTCAATAGATTTCCCTTTTTAGCACCCCCGCATCCACCATATCTCGAAATGCTTGTCTCACAGCTTCGCACAACAAGTTACCGGCCGGCATTTCCTTTAAGAGGTTTCTTACTTCCTCTGTCTCTAACCACTTTTCCGTTTTCCAATGCTTTCGGGTATCACTCAACTCGCCTGGGTCTGTCGAAACTCGTTGGCTTTCCATGAGCTCTCCTTCCTCCCCATCTTCAGGTTCTTTCTTTATTTTCACGTCACTTGACAAATAAGCAACCTCCATCTTCTCCTCTTCATTATTCTCTTCTTTAAACATATCATCTCGTCCTGCTAGCGACGAATTCGGCAAATAGTGGACTGACTCAAGCAAACAAGCTTGCGATCGAGCTACTTTGCCTAAAAGTACTAGCAAGACCATTATGTCTTCCACAAGTGGAGGAAAAGCTGTCGCAATACGAACCAGCGCTGGCAAAGCGGGTACGAATAGATCAGATCGCCCGCTGCTAGGCAATACTGAAACGAAAAGCAGGACTTAAATTAGTATAGCATACCCACCATTATACGCCTTATTACTTCCTTATTACAGAATCATAAAATACGTTCCAGTACTAATATAAAGAAACAAAAAGAAAACAAAACCTACCGCTTAAAAGGGTGTAGAGCACGTTGATGGCCAGTCTAGCCACGCCCATGCACTTGGGTAACGCATATTGCAGCGATAAATGTGAAACGAGATCGACCGCAAATAGCTGCTTTTCCAGTTCGGGTTGGGCTAGCAACTCCGGCAAAAAGTCCAGGCAAATGTGCATCGAGGGCACTCCTCGGACGGTTACTGGCAGCAAACTCGACGGATAGCCTTGAAAGTGCACTAATTTGGCCAGATTGGGATCAGCAATATACAGCTGGTGCAAAAACGAGCAAATCACGCTCTGAATCTCTTTTAAATTCGACAGTTGCGAATGAAATATCTACGTCAAACATTAATAAAGAGCGTTAACGTTTACAAAACAAGTATCAGTAAAGAGGTCTTTGTTTTTAAAAAATTACCGCGTCTTCCTTGGTAGGAATGCAAATTTCGAGGACTAATTGGACAACTGCACTTTCTTGGGTAGCAACCAAAGCAGCTCGTAACTCTTCTCGATCAGTATCCGATGCTATATTCGTATTCTGGCAGGGTAATCCGACGGTTCCTGGTAAGCAAGGTCTTTCCAGTAAATGTCGAGCTAAATACGCCCTTGAGGCTGCCATTAACGCTTTTAGCATGTGCAGAACGATATGCAAAACCGGGGCGCACCTAAGTTAACATTAGAATTAATCAAAAATAGCTAATAGGTACCAATTTTCTACCTGAATACATTTGTATCGCAACGTAATACATGAAGCGGGTCAACTAAAATATCCTCCTGACTTAGTAAGTGAGGGACGACTTTGAAGTTGTTGAAACAATTCGGTCTTAGAGCGTTTACCGTCATGACCCATAAATTACGAGGTAAAATCCGGTTTAACCGCAGCCATACTCGCTTGTAAAGTTCTAAAATAGGTTTCTTTTAGACTTAGATTTCCGGAATTTACCATTAAGGACAAAACGGAATTAAGGTACTGTTTTTACTCGGTTTCTTTACGTTCTCTATTTTAAGAAAAGTAATGGAAATAACTACCTTGGACTTGTCTGGGCACTTTGTCGTCCAAAATGCAACGGATATGCTTGACAAACACTTCCACCAGCGCCCAAAGTTGCTTTTGAGGCAAAACAAGTAAACGCCGGAACAAAAGCATGGCTGGCAAAGGAAACTCGGCTACTTCTTGAAGCGCTAAAGAAAAAATTAATTTAAAAAAATGTGGGTTCACTTCAATGTTTTTCTGGTTTTTTGTTGCTTTGGACAGCATTTTTCACCTTTGGTTAAAGATACTTGATCGCAAGTCAAACTTGGCGATGGTAAACTGACAACGTCACAAACATTGGCTTCTTCGTACATCCAATCTTCTACCAAACACAATTGCGGTAAATGCGTCGTAAGGAATCTCAACAAAGGTGAAAATAACCCTGGAAAAAATCAAGCAAATTTTTACCTAAACCAACTTAACTAAAGAAATAATGAAAGGAATGAGCTTATTCAAACAAACCAGCGTATAATTGTTGATTTTTCTCGGCTTGCCCCAGTAAGTACCGGATCGGCAATTGGTTGAGTAACTGTGCCGGGTAGACTTTCACATTGATGCCGGAAATCAAGTACGTCTTCCAGTTGGCAAGTCGTATATCTTCGTAGAGCATCAAATAATACAAAAGGAGCAATTGAGCCGTAATGGAGGAATCGTTGGATGCTTTATTTGCCGACGAGTTCCACGTGTTTTGGAAAATTGCACGAATTTCACGCTCTGATATGGGTTCATTGGTGTGCTCGCTTACAATAGTATGTACTCCTCCTTTGGGAGTCAAGGACAGCATAGAATTTACATAAGCGTCGACCAAGGATGGAAGGAGAGGATGTAACGGAGGCCTCGACTCGCAAATTTGCCTTAAAAAAGCGATTAATATTGTTTTCAAACTTAAACATTTCAAGTGTTTTTACTTGTATATCCACGCTTTAATTGGAACTTTGTGTTTAGTAAAGGCTCGGCTTTTGAGCAACTGGTAGATGCAATGTACCGGCAGATAGCCAGACATGTCTGCGTTGAGGCCAATAGTAACAGGAACTTTAACAGCTAACGAAGCTACGACCTAATATTTGCAAAACTATGGAATTAATGTAATCCGATTTTTTTAACATTTTTAATTTAGAAAGCTCTACCTGTTCAGTGAATATATCTTGCGTGAAAACTTGCTTCATACGAGCAACACTATGGGGCCTGATGGGGAGTTTCATGCCTAATGTGGAGCTGACCAGATCGCAAACAGCGCTTAATTGATTGCTGTGGAAGTGGAGGGCCAGTAAAAGCAAAAGCTCTCCGCAGGAAGTACTGGTTGAACTAACCCCACCAGTACTGAAAAGACATTAAGAGAAGTGGGGGGGAAAAATAAATAAATAATGTTACAGCAACTCGAAGCTTTTTCTACCTTAAACCATTTAAACTACAACTGCTGTTAACAAACTGAAGCTTAAAAAAGTACTTTTTACGAGAATTTGGGAGACAAAAATGCTACCTTTGCAGAAAAGCTTCTTCTTTAATGAGCCAGCGAATCCAATGAATACTCCGTTGCTCCTGATCTGTGGAGGCTAGTAGAGAAGGACACGCCAAAAGCATGCACAAACTCAAGCCAATCAGTCTACAGCCAGCTGTGGTCAACGAAGGCCTACTGGTGATAAGCTGGAGCAACAAATGGCCCTCTTCGTCAAAAAATCTGAAGCAAATTCAAAGCAGAAAATTTAAAAAAAGGAACTCCAAAAAACTCAAAAAACTCCGAAATCTCTCCAAAAAACTTTTTTACTTCAGATTAGCGATTCCTTTCAAAGCGCAATATAAGCGGAGTAAAGCAGCTGCTTCTACTGCTTCTTGGTCTGGTAAAGGCGCTTCAGAACTGCATCGAACCAGCACTTGAAGCCTAACGAGCAATTCCTCCCGTAATTTATGCAGCCCAGATCCAGTATCATGTTTCTGAAAAACGCCCGTAAATAAAAGAAAGATGTTAATTGATGACCGACACGCTTTTTCTTCAACATTGTATGAAGAATTATAACACTTTAAAAATGAGTGAAAAGATTTCGAGAAATTTGCGAGGAATTTATAAACCTTAAGAAATTTCTGAAAAGGTTTTAAAAATATTCTGTAAATCCTCACTTTTTGGACATTTTTTATATATCCTGAAAACCAATTCTTGACATTGGTATCTGATCCCAGTAAAAGTCCGCTAACAAACGGAACCAGATCTCCATCTTCAACCTGGTTTTGACTTTTATCCAAAGTGATGAAAATAGTTAACGCAGATAATTTGCATTGTTCAACACATAAGGCCCGTATGGTAGAAACTTGAGCTGGGCTCATTCGTGCCAACATCCTTAGAGCTTCCATCCGAACTCGGCAATCCAACGAATCGCCTTCACATTGCTCTCCATTGGCAATTAAATATGAACAAACTAAAGAAAAAAATACAAATCAAAACTTGAACTAAAATAACCTTTAAAAAATTCATGCTAAAATTAATAAGCTAAAATTAACAAATGATAATTAAGTACTGCATAAGAAGTTTAAAAGAGAACATCACACCTTCGGTGAAGGTGTCTGGCATGTTAGCTACAATTCGGCAGATAAGCCAAGGTCCGCAGGAAACTCGGAGTAAAGCTTCAGTCACTTCTGCCATAGAAAGTAAACCTGGCAATTCCGCCAGTACGACGCATAAGGCGTCGCAAACTTCCTCCAAGTAAACGGACTGGTCCAACAAATCGCTGACTTTGAGTGTAAACTCCGCATGGGCTATTTTGGCGTCTCGGACTTGTGCCATGAGGAATAGGAGTTCCGATAGCAACAAACGTAGTCGCCTTGTGGCGTCGCTTCTTTCGAATTCCAAGGCGATTCCTTGGGGTAAGGATTGGATTAGGATGGAATCCTCCGCTTGGCTGCCACTTTTCTGGCGGAGTTGCTGCTCTTTACGGACGTCTACTTCCAACGCATGAAAATCGATTGAAAGAAGACCTACGATGCTGTTGACTAATTCGATCCCTGAAAGAATCTTGAAAACACTTTTCCGAGCCAATCCACATGGACGAGAGAGGTCCAACGGAGTGATTAGACTCATTCGCACAAGGCAAGGCAAAATGGGACGGATTTTGGGCAAAAGAAACTGCGATAAAGCTTCCATGTCCACGTTTTGCATAGCGCGAAACACGTCCGGATGCACGGGATTCATTACTAAGTGCTTAATTTTCCAATAATTACTTATCTTTCCAAATCACCTGTAAGTACACAAGACAGAAATATTTAGTATCTTTACAGTACTTTTATATTCGTAGAAACATAACAAAACGAGCCGTGCCAAATTGATTTTGTTTTCCATTTCCTTCTATACGTAATTGTACTTGTCGGAAAACAGTAGTTTTATGTTTATCATTTCAAAAACACACCACTTTTTCTTATGGTTATGGTATTTCTTTAGGCAATTAGAAATCCCACATAAAAACATTAATCGCTTACGTTAAATTCCCAATTTCTTGTCATACACGAGTTGTTCTGTTTTTATTATTTACTTCTTTTTCAGCTGCTACCAGTGTTCTGGAACGGACCCAAAACCGTTCTGTTCGTTCCGTTCCGTTCAATTGAACGGAACGGAACGCGGCGTTCTCGAAAATAAGCCGGAACGGAACGATGTTTTGCCCCGTTCCGCCCGTTCCGGCCTAAGCCGTCTATTGGCCGTAGCGGGAAACTGTGAAATTCTCCCTAGGGTGTTTTATTGTTCTTAATTAATTTTAGCTACACAGTATCTCTTAGTGATATTTTATTTAACAGTTACTTTCCGTTATTTATCATTTTAAATAGATAATAGTACAAATAATTCGGATTTTATACTTATTTTAAATTTCCCGCTTCCTTGTGATAAATGAAGCCATTAGAAATCGACTGTTTCCCCCTGATATATAGTAATCGATTTTTATATCGGAACGGAACGGGAACGCCGCGAAAAATGCTCCGAACGGAACGGTGAGAGCTCGCCAGAGAAACGGAATGAACGCCGTTCCGAAAAAAACGACCGTTCCAGAACACTGGCTGCTACTAATTGTCGCGGCTCGGGAGACGGTTTTGCTACGAGCTTCTTAGTAACTCCCGATAGGGGGCTATTTTCAGTTGTGTGTATACTGCTCCCTAATGACAAGATACGTTTCCATGCCTCGGTTGAGTTAAGTTAGGTTAGGTTAAGTTAAGTTAGGTTAGATTGGGTTAAGTTAAGTCAGGTTAGGTTAAGTTAGGACTCCCCCTTCCCTGAATCTGAAATGCATACATCTGTTAAGTTTTACCCGTTGGCACCTGACCTACGTCAGAGCTGGCTAGGTCAGGAGAGAGAAAGCGGGGAAAGGGGGG